>VALG01017533.1:0-12735 GCA_009835305.1 Ipomoea purpurea
ATTCATATTAAGAAATAGCTAAAATATTTTTAATAAATAATAATAAGATTAGTTATAAATGATTACTTATGGCCGGTAAATCAGTAAAAGGGTCTGGAGAACTTGCTTTTTCACTATGACAATGTGGTTGGACAGCTACATGCATGTCTTCCTCCTGCCTTGATGGTACAGGTTGAGCCGCTGGAGTCTTCATACTACTAATTTCATTCCTCATCTCTTGAATGACTGCTTGCAAGGATGTTTCATATTGCTCTCTTTGAATTGCTAACGCCTCAGCAATTGTTGTCTTAATCATATCTTTTACTTCTGGTGTAGCTGGCTTTGACGACGTTTTGCAGGACCAAAGTAGCTTTTTAAGCCATGTGCTCTACCCACAGCTCTAACACGTCCGCAATGCTCATCTGTACCTATGGCATTAGACAATATATCTTGTCTACCGGACTCAACTAACTCTCTGGTAGTCTCAAAACCAACTGTGACCACCCTCAACGAGCATTGAACGTGCCCAGCCGGTGCACAAAACGTGCACCAACTTTGTTTTTTTCTTTTTTTTTTCTTTTTTTTTTGGTGTCAAAAAAAAAAAAAAAACAAAAACAAAACAAAACAAAACAAAAAACAAACAAACAAACAAAGTTAGTACATGTTTTATGCACAAGCTGGGCGCGTGCAGTACACATTGATGGTGGTCACCAACGGGCAATTGCCTTTTTTTTTTTTTGAATTCAGAGTTTGTATTTGAACCCCTATTTATACTTAGTAGAAACAGTCATCCGAGTTTATATAAAAAGCATGAGAAGGACTGTAAAAGGGTTGAATAATCTGAAATATACACGCGAGAGTTGAGAGCAAATACTTTTCCTACAATCTTTACTTTGGCTCTATTTGGCAGAGTTTATTTATGAGCTTATAGCTTATTTTAAGATGCTAATAAGCTATAAGCTCTGTTTGGTAATGTTCCCAAAAATAAGCTCCTAGTTTAAAATAAGAGCTTATTTTAGAACGCTACCTTAAGTAGCGTTTCAAAATAAGCTCTTAGCTTCCTAACTTTTTTTCCATCTTTTATCCTTATTAAAAACCCTTTCTCTTCTCTTTTATCCGCAACTTTCACCGCAAATATTATTATTATTATTATTATTATTATTATTATTATTATTATTATTATTATTATTATTATTATTATATGAGATTTGCAACAATATTGCTACTTCATTATGAGATGTTAGATCATCATTATGCTAATAGTTAATTTATTTCAAAATGTTAATTTTTTAAAAAGACAAATGTTAAATTTTTAATATGTAAATATTTTTTTAAAGACAAAAATGTTAAATTTTAATATGTAAACAAAGTAATTTAAATTTTATGAAGATCTCCTTTTTAGTCTTTTACATTGATCCAGCTTATCAAAATCTAATTTTATCAAACACTTTCAATCAAAACATGCTAGCTTAACAACTCTTCAGTTTTCAGCTCTAAGCTTATAGTTTTCAGCTTTCAGCTCCTAGCTTATATCTTTTCAGCTAGGTTTGCCAAACAGAGCCTTTGTTTCTCGTAGTGTTTGCCCCACCAAGGTATTCGTAGTCTCAAAATCAATCGTAACCACCCTCGACGTGCACTGAAAGCTAGTGCACAAAACATGCAAGTTTTTTTTAGTGTGAGTAGATCTAAAAAAAAAAAAAAAAAAAAAAAAAAAAAAAACCAACAACAACAAAGTTAGTGCACGTTTTGTGCACCAACTGGGCACACATTGGGGGTGATCACCAACGGCAATTGCCTTTTTTTTTTCTTTTTTTTTTTTGAATTTAGAGTTTGTGTTTTGAACTCCTATTTATACTTAGTAGAATTCAAAAATATCAAGTAAATATGTGCAAAAATCATTATAGGCTAATGAATTCTTTGTGGTGTCTTGCCTGCTATATATGTAGCTGCGGCGTTTCATGCACAACATTAAATGTTATTTAAGACGGTTAATTATGCCGATAAACATAAATTTTAGATTTTCGGGTTTGGGCTGCTCTATTAGATTCTTGAATGATATGGTAAACTGAACCTATATTAGGCTAGTTTGAGATCCAGTAACTATAAAACATTTATCATATCAGATCACTGGGGAAATACCATATTAGTTCAATGTTGAATCTAAAAGAGAAGAGTTGTTTCAATAAGCTAAGAATCTTAAACCATTTCCTGCAACTTCTCTGCAGAACCTGCTGGCTAGGAGTGCTTGAACTCTGTGTCTGTTTTCCCAGAACTGCAAAAAAGTTCATATTTGCTTCATCTCATCCAAGTTCTTCTCTGACTCTGCTCTTCCAAGTTCCGGAAACCAACCTTAAAACACAACATGGATAGACAGATAAGAGCAAAACAAATGCAGAAACTAACTGTTCTTATGAACATCTATCATTTTACCTCATCAAAGTGCTCATCTGTTCCATGCATGTCTTTGCTCATTGGCAAAACAAGTTGGCTGCCAAGTAATTAGCCAAAACGAGTCATAACCGAACAGCAAAGATGTAAAACGACGAAATTATATGAAGTTTGGTGATACCTAAAGCCTCATCTATGATTCCAGGAATTTCCCTTCCCAGTTCTTTGTATCTCTTAACGACCCGCGACTTGAACTCTTCTAGTGCTGGGAAAACCACCACAGCAACCTAATTCAAAGCACAGATCAGACAGTATGCTTCATTAGAAGTCATGGCAATAACCAAACAATATTTATGACAGAAGTCATGGCAATATATACTTGTTGTAGTTTGCAAATGGCTTTAGCTTGTGGCGACGGTGACCTTTGTGGAGATTCGTGTGATCAACGATGAAGTTCCGAGGCAGCTTTGAAGCTCTGGACACAAGAGCACTGAAGACTTTAGCAGCACGCCCATTCCAGCACTCAAACAGTTCATCAGAGTTACACTTATCCAGCAGGGAAGGCACCTGTCAAATTTCTTGTCAGATGATGATTCCTGAACCAAGTAAATCTTGTCTTCTTTACTTTCTGTCATTGTTACTCGACAAGAAGCTAAGAATGGAACTTACCTTCATTTTATGAAAAGCATGGTTTTCTCCAAGCAAGATGTATCGTTTTTCGGGGTGGTCCTCGGCCCATTTCTGTGCCCAGGTTGTCTTGCCTGAACCAGGCAAACCAACCATCATTATAAGGTCACAGCCATGAACATCTGGAGATAAAATAGGGCCTGGAAAAGCTTTCCCATCTTGCACAGAAGATGCCCAGGGTTTGTAGCCTTCAACAGGCTCCAGTCCATCTTCCTTGCAGAACTGCAAAAGAACAACCACATTCTTGAGCAGAACATGAGGGAAATATGCAGACTGCCATTGCTTCTCCTTAATCCCTCCATCAAACTGGCTTGCCATTCCCATCCATCTCCCATTTCTGGAGACCCAATGGACGCTGGTTTAGCCTCAAGATCCACACAACAAACTATCGTATCCCCGATTTCGAACCCTTCATCAACCATAGCCACAAAACCTTCCTCCACTGCAAAACTCTCTGGTGCTTGAATGCAGAAACTGTTCATCGTCTCCCCAGGCTTCCAAGACCACTACTGTTGCCATCGTCCCCCCTTGACACCCCTACCCGACATACATTCTTGGGTCTTCTGAGATGTCATCTTCCCCAATGTTTGCAGGCTGATATGCAATGATTTTGCAGCCAAAACAATACTTCCCCCCACTGATCCCCACATCCGCTCGAGCCCCAGACCAGCAATAAGCGAACTCCATTTTCATACCGCCCTGAGCCGTTGCAGTCCATTGAACTCAATACAGAAAATCTGAAGCATCATCACAAAGTTATAATATATATACACGACATATATACAAGTTGGCAAGATCGTTAAAGTTTCAAGATAAGATAGATTCATACCGTCACAATCGGCGGGGTTGAGTGATACGCGACGGGGCATGAGGAGCGGAGTTTGAGACGACGGCTGGTCTCCGGTGATCTTGAGCTTCTTATTAGCGTCGTCGGGATGTTCGTCGGTTATCGACAACGACGAGGAGGAGGAGGAGTCACGTTTCGGCCACGACGACGCCGCCATCCGGTGGATTTTCCGGCACGGAGAAAGTAAATTATTACTTGGGGCGTACTGAAAATGTGAAAGCGAGAGAGATTTGTGAGGGATTTCCGGTGGAGTATAGAGCGATGGAATGGCACGCACAAGGTGACAAAGAGATATGACTGTAAAGAAGAACGTATATTGATTTCTGGAGTGCCACGTGTACTTTTTTGAAGAAGCTTGACTAATCCTTCACGTTTTCGGCCTGGCAAATCTTTTAAAGTTGTTAGATTTCCCCTTCCAAATAGTTAAATTGTGAAACCGACCCGTACGTTACAATGGTGCATGGCGTGAGCGCCGTGAGAAGTAAACCACAATTTTTTTTTTTAGGAAATACAAACTTTGGTCCAAATGATTTAATCCTACCATTTTCATTCACGTCTATTGTTTTAGTACCAATTTTCATCCACAATTATTATTTTAGTACCAATTTTCATCAACGACTATTGTTTTAGTGCCAAAATTCATCACATCGGTCACCCTTCGTTTAAGACATGTCAAGATATGAAATTATTAAGGGTATTTTCATCCTTTTCAAATTAAGATATCAATTTGAGTATTAATAAAAAGATTTAAACCATAAGATCAGATCTATCCCAATTCGTAGTTCTTCTCCTCAAATTAAGGTAGGATGAGGCAATAGTTATGCTGTGCAACGTGTGCACCATGCAAAACGACGTCGTTTTGACTAAAAACACACGTCCCATTAAAAAAATAATCAATTTCGATTCTCCTCAATAGCATTATGTTGTTCATTCATTGTGGATATTTAGTTCATTCATTCTGGATTTTTAATTATTCATTCATTGTGGATATTAGTTCATTCATTGTGATATTTAGTCCATTCATTGTGGATATATAAATTCAAATTATGCACAAAAAAATGTTATTGCCAGGAATCGAACCTGATTTTTTTTAAGTGGGACGCACGTTTAGTCAAAACGACGTCGTTTTTGCAACCTGTGCACCATACATGGTGCACACGGTTACATAGCATAATTTGCGAGGATGAGGAGGGGTAACTGCGAATTGGGATCGATCTGAGGGCTTAAATCCCGTTATTCATGCTCAAATTGGAATCTTAAGTTGAAAAGGACAAAAATGCCCTTAAAATGTTTAGATTTCGGCATGTCTTAAATGGAGGGGTGACCGATGTGATGAATTTTGGTACTAAAATAATATTCGTGAAAGAAAATTGGTACTAAAACAATAGTAGTTGATTAAAATGGTAAGAATTAAACATGTGGACCAAAACCGTTATTTTACTAATACTCGTGAGACCAAAATTGGTATTTACTTTTTTTTTTTTTTTTTTAATTCTCATTCTCAGACAGTCCGTTTGGTTCATGGAAAAAATTGATTTAAAATTTATAAGATATTATTTGAAATATTAATTTTATTGTTTAGTTTTGGTCCACATGTTTAATTCTTCTTATAAATTTTAAACAATTTTTTGAAGATATATACATTTAATGTATTAGAATCCAATTTTATTAGTCTAGTCAGAAATTTAGTCTAAATATACAAAGAGACAAAATAAGGACAAATTATTCTCTGGACCAAGGTGGATCCGGGTACATGGTATAACAACTGCAAAATAAATTTGCCCCACATACATGGTGGACAATCATAGCGCTAGTCTAGTAAAAATCTTAGTACAAAAATTAGAAAATGTAGCACAACAAATCATGGTAAAAGGTACATGTAGTATCAAACTATGTTCCACTAGGACTATGTGGTCTAATGGTACCCGGGTTGGACTTCCATTTGGAAGGTTGTAAGTTCGAGCCTCAGCGAGGCGTTATTGGTGGTTCTTTGTGTAAACTTCACCCATATGACAAATCTCTTATAACAATATTATTAATACAAAGAAAAACCTAGGCAAATAAAAAAAATACTATTATTCTCATACTTTTCTTCTTTTCTCAAAAGGTTGAATTCCCAACCCCAAAGGTCCCTCCACACCCTGAACCAACATAATATTTGAGAGAATGTAAATCACGAAGACTCAATGGCTGGCTCAACAAATAAGGCTAAATGCCGGTGTGCACAAGGAATCTGTCCACTAAACTAATTACTTGACATTATTATTCAAGTGTTAATCTCTAAGCACCTATGTGGCTATGTGTCACAAACCAACATATTTAAGTATAATTATTTTTTTAATCTATAAAATATATAGTTGAAATCTAATTATTTTCTTCCTATAATTGTATCAATTTTAATGGTAAATGCCACCAATATTGAATAGTTGTAAATGGTAATGCTTATCAAGTAGCTAGATTATATTGTAGTGAGTAAATTAATGATGGTGATTTACAAAAGTAGATCTATGGAGGTGAGACATCACTAAGCAAGGGGCAATAATAAGTAAAGTTATAATAGGTGATGGCGAATTTTAAGTAGGAAAATTTTCTTGTATAAGAATGATGTTCCCTATATTTAATCAATCTCTTTTGAGCTAGATTACTGATATGAAATCCTATATTTCGGTTCATTGATTTCCTAGTTTAAGGTAAAGTAGTCTTTTTAAATGAATGATTCAAAGATTTATATTGATGATAAGAGTAAATTAAAATCTTGACAAATTCAATTTGCAAACTTTAAGATTCCGAGATACAAACATTGGATGAAATATGATTACTAGGATAACAATATTTATATAGCATATATAAAATTTTCTTTTGCCAATCAAACTTTATTCAATGAAATATGACTACCAAGAATGGTATTCCAAGAGATTAAAGAGTTCCAAGAATGCCAAACTACAACTTTAAGTTAAGTTGGAGAAGGGTTTATATGCCTCCATGAGAATCAAGAATTGAAGCTTTTAATTAACCATATGAATTAGCTTCTACACATCATATCCTACCTAGCTAGCTAGCTTCAATGAGATGGTTGAAGACAAAACAATCTCCTCAGCTCTGCCGACTCCCAAATTCTACTCCCTCAACCAAACTCCCTGCGACGACAAACTTGGATATATGACATCTTCAAGTCTGCCCTAACTCTCTAGAGAAAGTTATCTACCTAGTTTTTTTCGTTGAAGTCTGCCCTAACATCTACAAGCACTCATATGTTAGGGGGATCATTATTGATTGGTCAATGAGACTATTTCATCCTACTACAACAACAAACCCTAGCCCTCTAGGTTTAACTAAAACCTGATTTCTTCTCCCAAATACTGCCTACTGGACCATTAATTAAGATCTGATCTCATCTATACCCGGCGACGCCATCTGCAAAAACTGCTTATTGCATTGCCACTTAACTGCCCCACCATCATCAGATGCAAATAGGGCAACAGATATACCAGCCAGCTTCTTGCTAATCAACCGAGACCTTGTAACTCTCAAGTGTTTTGGAGCATTAGGTGCTGCAACAACAACTCCATTATTATCATTATTAAACTCCCCAAAATCATCATCATCATCATCATCGTCCTTCAAGAAATGAACCATCTTCTTCGGCGTACTATATTCAAAATGCAATTTTTTAGCAACCAACGTCTGTTCATCATCATCATCATCATAACCAAAAACCCTCATCATCATCATCAAACAAACAGTCTAGCCAGAAGATATATATAAATTTAAACCAACAAAAAACTTTAATTTCATTGAAAATTAAGACTCACCACTTCTCGGAGCGTCTTGGAAACGTGAAACAGTGCTCTCAAATCATCATGATCCACACCACAAACTATTCTGATCTGTATATATATATACATATATTACCATAAAGATCAAATCTTTTTATCGAACAATCGAAATCTAATCTAAATTCAAAAATTACCAGAATATCTTGAGGCAACGGCTTCGAGAGCAGACTTATATGTAGGTGTGATTGATGTTAAACCTGCAACCTCCATGGCCAAACCAGGCAAAAATCTTCGAGAATGAGACCGGAATCTTAGAGAGTATAATGATATATTGTGAAAAACCCTAATTTGTAACGGTCGCTCCTTATAAGGAAATCAAGAACCACCTTCCAATTACCTTTCAATTTATGAAAGTAAAGTTTTCTCTATATAAAGAGAGAGATAATATATATGTGATTTTTGATTTTTGAAGTTTGTATTCTTTACCGTACTGTCCGTGCCATTGTTTTCTCTTCTTTTTTGCTTTTGAAAATTTTTAAATATTTTTAATGGATAAATATCATCATTTAGGTAATTCTAATTCTATTTTGAAAAAATAATAACTAATTATTTAAAATAGAACCATATCCCTAATTGCATATCCAACACATATTTTTGAGAATATGTGTGCAAATTATGTGTTTATGTGCAAATAGATTTATTCATACCATTATTTTTGCACATGCGTTGCACGGAATCGATTTGTTATAATATTTTAAAAATATTTAGATTGATATACAATTATATAAATTATAAAATCGAATATTATATAGTGTAATTGATGAAATTGGTTGGATCTAATGTTATCCTGGCTTGAATTCGAGCAAATAATTACTCAATTACCTGTGTGTGGATAATTTTTTTTTATTATATATATTTAGATAATACAATTAAAGATAAAATTATAAAAAGTTCTAATATTGACCGTGTACATTTATTAGATTATAAGATTAGTGCAAAAGTACGTATCACTAGATTAATTGGATAATAAATGACTCGTTTGTTTGTAATTATCCTAAAAAGATCGATATGTCATATGATTTATGTAATTATATTATTACTAAAATAAATATGGGAAAAAATGAGAAATAATTTAATTGTAATAATTATTATAAAAATAAATATAACGATCAATATTTAGCTTAATTACCATAATAATTATCAGGCAAGTATTATTAGTCAATTATACTACTATGTGTAATTATGCTTTTATACTTTAAGTATACTCATCATTTTCATCATATCACTTTTTTTTTTTCTTCCTCCTCCATATCTGAATGAATTAAGTGTAATTATTATAAAAAAAAATTCAACAAACCATGTTTAATTGTAATTATACTAATATCTATGTAATTATTAGTTTAATTAACATAATAATTATTAGTCAATTATACTAATATCTGTGTAATTAGTTTCTTAATTACCATAATAAATATTACGTAATTATACTTATATTGTGCAAATACACTTTTATAACATATTTAATTGTAATTATTATACTAATATTTATGTAATTATTAACTTAATTAACATAATAAATTATACTAATATTCATGTAATTATTAGCTTATAATTAACATAATAATTATAAGATTTTATATAGTAATAGTTTGGGTGGCAAATTGCAAAAGTATAATTTTATTTTTATTAGTAGTATATATATTGATAGATTTATAATTAAAATAATTACATTTAGAAGTTAACAAATTAACATTTAAATTTTGTATGATTAATATAGTGCATAAGTGTATGTATGTATGTATTTAAAATATTTATGAACACATATTTTGTTAATTTTATAATTTTATTTCCTTTATTATATTTCTTATTTTATTATTTATTATTTTTAATTAAGGAAGCAGTGTGCGTTAGTCTTGGAGTGGCAGCAAGCCTTTCAGTTGGGCAGAAGGCAACAACCGCTGGAAGCTACCACTACGGCACTGTGGTGTGTTCCGCCGCAAGGTTATCTAAAATGCAACATTGATGCGGCGGTTTTCGATGAGGGGGCTGGGTATGCTGCTGTTTTAAGGGATCATCACGGTGGGTTCGTCGCTGCAATGAATGGATGGTTCATGACCCTACGGGATCCGTACCAAGCTGAAACGATGGCGGTAAAAGAGGCTCTCGCGTGGCTCAAGAGCTGTAGTTTTAATAATGTTATTGTTGAGTCTGATTGTCTTAATTTTGTTAATAATTATAATTCCGTAGTGAAGGATTTGTCTTATGTTGAGTCTTTCGTTAAGCAATGTCGTACCATTGCTAGGGACATTGGGAACGTTGTTGTTCGCCATGTCAAGAGGTCAGCAAACCACGTAGCTCATGTGCTAACACGAGCAACTAGTTCTTCTTTTGATCTTGGGATTTGGGTTGGGAACCCTACAAGTTGTATCTCGCGTTTTTTTGATGGTTTAATATAAGCTTTGGTTCTAAAAAAATGAAAAGAATTTAATTATTAAATTTGTATGGATTAATATAGTTCATAACTATATTAATTGAGCATAAATCATTAAAACTATGAATCATTATCATTATTTTGAAACAATTCATTCTTTAATATAATTATAGTTATTTTATGATATTTTTAGCACAAATCATTACTATATTATGAATATAAATCATTACAATTATAAATCATTATCATTATTCTAAGTTTAAATCACTAGAAATATTAATATTTACTGTAATTTAAATATAAAATTAAAAATATAATAATATATACAATTAAATTTGAATAAAATAAAATTATTTTAATTTTAAAAGTTTTGAACTGAAATACAAAACAATAAAATTTAAAAATATCTATAATATGAAGATATTAAATTAAATAGAACACTTCAATTCTATCTAATTAGAATAAATTCCACATATCAATTTCGAACTTGAAATTTACATTTTATTTTATTAGAATATATATTTCATTTTTATATGAAATTTGTTGTCATTAAAATCTTTTAATTTATAAAGAATATATATTTTTCTTTTTACGAATTATATTACCATTAAATTACCATATTATTATTTAATCACTATAAAAAGGAGAGCAATATATATACTTATAGCATTTTCCCTCCTGAATTATTTAAGTGGCTATTTTTCCCCTGAAATGTTAAATTGACATATTTACCCTTAAAATAAATATTTAAAATAAATATTTCATTTATTTTTCTTCTCTAACAAATTATTACTATAATTTGGTTCAAACAAAAGAGATACTATAGCAACCAAACCAAAATATTCAATTACAATTTAGAATCAAAACGCGATATTTTAGAGTTTATTAAAATCGCGAACCGGAATGACGGTTCATGTTCCGAATTAAAAAAATAAAATACATTTTTTTGTTGAATTTAAACTATTTTAAAATAAAAAATAAAATTTTAAAATAAAGACGGTTCAAAATCGCGAACCGGATCCGGAACATTGGTTCACGGTTCAGGGTCCACTTTTTTGATTCATAAATTTAATAAATAGAAATTCAAATATTGGGTTTTAGATCTGAATCATAACCGAAAACTTTTAATTCGATTACTATAGTGTCCGGTTCAGTTCAAACCAAACCGTGGTCATCGCTACATATACACAATAATTTGTTGGAGAAGTAAAATAAATAAAATGTTTATTTTAAGGGTAGAAATGTCAATTTAATATATCAGGGGGAAAAACCACCACTTTTAAAATAATTGAGGGGGCTAATGTGCTTACATAAATAATTAAGGGGGAAAAAGTGCTATAAGTATATAACTTAGGGGGAAAAGTGTCATTTTCTCAAATGAAGAATTACAATTTTTTTTTCTCAAAAGTGTCAGTATCCGTGCTCTGGTTTGGTTGAAAGTTAACGGAAAATCATATTCATTAAGGATAAATTAGTAAATATTAAGAAAAAATTAAAATCTGATCAATCTGAGCCATTCATTTGATTAAAATCTGTGACGGACACATTTTCTACCCATTTTAGGCCTAACTCTCTTGGGCTCCTATTAGTATAGTAGATATATGTATGTGTGTTTATATATGCATACACGGTCCAAACAGAGTATGCATGTCTTTATTTCCATCATTAAGTGTGAATATATATATATATATATATATATATATATATATATATATATATATATATATATATATATATAATAAAAGAGTTAATTCATTAATCATACGATAAAAAGTTTACAATAAGATTGATGAAATGATAAAATATACCTACAATAAGATATTGAAACAAATTTTCAATGCTACACGAAACTTGAATCTCTGATTGTTTTTCAAGATTAAAGCTGAATTCGTTTGAAGAACCTGAAGCTTCTTTGATATTGTTAATGATCTTGCTATCCAAGTCTGACTTTATTGCGGCTCTTCTATCCATAGACAATATCTCCATTAATCTTAATGGCATATCAAGGTTCAGATCTTCTTCGGTGCTCGGGTTGAAGCAAATATTATCAGATAAATTGATTCACCTTATGAAAAAAGAACTCGCCAAATAAACGAGAGGAAAACTCGCTAAAGACATGAGAGGAAATAACTCGCAAACGAAACTAGAATGAATAATAACCTTAACAAAACAACAGATGAACAAATCTAAAACAACCAAAACAAATCCTAAACATCAAACAACTAATATATATATATATATATATATATATATATATATATATATATATATATATATATATATATATATATATATATATATATATAAAATTTATTGAACCTCTGAAAAAAGATAAAGAAGTTTGGATCTGAAGTTAGAGATGGCGAGGAGCCAGAGGGGATGTTGGCGGTGGAAGAGAGGCGGGAAGAGGTGCCAGCCAGGACCCGATTTTTAGATTTGTGTGGCCCTGTTCGGATAAATAAATAAGGCCCTATCAAAATTAAAATCTATAAAACTAATACTGTAATTTTATTATCTAAATATATAACAAAAAAAATTTATACGTGCATCGCACGCATACTGCACGCACATCGCACGCACACTGTACGGATAATTGGGCAATTATTTGCTCGAATTCAAACAAAGGA
>VALG01017535.1:0-25478 GCA_009835305.1 Ipomoea purpurea
ATTGGTATTTTTATCATTGGTTTTCATTTTATTTTTGCATTTTGGGGTGTTGGGAGCTATCCTTCAACATGTGCTCTAATGTGGGTATAATAAGTAAAAATCATTATAGTAATGTTTCGGGGATGGTTCTTTATAACTATTGTTT
The DNA here is from genome assembly GCA_009835305.1 of Ipomoea purpurea. Taxonomy (NCBI): domain Eukaryota; kingdom Viridiplantae; phylum Streptophyta; class Magnoliopsida; order Solanales; family Convolvulaceae; genus Ipomoea; species Ipomoea purpurea. The sequence continues at coordinate 146 of VALG01017535.1, forward strand.
GGTAACTTGTAGGCTTCTTTTCTGGTAAAATGATAAATGAAAGTGATCTGTTTTACCACTTTATTTCATATTTCTATTGATTTGATTAGACATTATACTTTTTTGACAAATAATTGAAACTTGCAACTTAAAGATAGTCAAAGTTCACTAACAACACTTGCACTCGTCATATGTACACTGTAGTTGAACAGTATAGAACTTTGTAATTTTTGCTTAGGTTCTATTAGCGGTTTAATAGTTATCAGCGTTTTTAAAATTTATTATACAAAATCGTCTCCGATTGATGTCTGTTTTTTTCAAACAAGGATTACCTTGTAGCTGTGCGTTAATGTCTCACTCTATGGTGTTGGAAAATTGCAATTTATAGTGTTACTAGTTGCCACTTTATTAATGAGAGTTTATGTTATAAGGAATGAAATTTGTTGATTTTTTCACTAATTGCTTCATATCCGTTAGATATTTCTGAATGGACAAGTTCTGAATTAGTTTTTAGTTCTCTCTCAACGGCTCACACGAATCGCAGTTGGCACCCATATTTGATGCGAGGAGAAATATACAACTACACCGCTTGGGTGATTTTAGAGGGTCGCAACCTGCATACTTATTATTTCTTATATTTTCAATTGTTCTTGTAAACAACAAACAGAAAAAGAAAAAAAAAGAAAAAAAAAAACACAAATTCATAATAGTCTTGAACAAATAACAATAAAACACTTGAAAAAATTAAAAATAAAATAATATCCATTGGAGATGCTCTTATGGACTCATTCATGATTATTCACTGGATATTTTTGTAAATCCTGTAGCCATAATACTGCCTTGTGCTTGATTCATTTATTCTTGAACCCTGAACTACGAGGATCCACACCCTGCCTACAGATGGTTTGATTCTTTTAATTGGGTTCTCGATAGCATTTCCTTAGAATTGTCCAAGATATTATTTGTGATAGCACTATATACTAAGAGAGACTAAAATAATAGAATTTAAATGATGTTCGAATATTATACTATCAATTTAATTATTTGAGATGTGGTATTATTTAAAATAAAAAAAAAAACAAAAAAAAAAAAACAGAATATGAATATTAAAAACGTTTCAAAAATACCAATATCGATTGTAAGTGAAAAATATTTATCAATCAATTGTAATTTTACCAGTTACTTAACATTCGGGTTACGCTACACCAACGACCGTTTAGTATTCGTTGGTGACAATTGAGTGGAATTTATGGTATTCAGTGATTACCGGTAATCGGCTAAAAGCCTAAATTACTTTTTTTGAAATACAAAGTAAATTACAAATTAGCAATTTTAATACAGTTTGGGTAGTGGGCACACACTATGTTTCAGATATGAAATCGGAACCAGCGGTACCCTCAATCTGCCATCAACGAACGAGTCAGGGCAATGCAACTTATAATATTAAGCTACTAATTGATGATTCCTTTCGCAATTTCACAGCCTTTGGCAATTTCTAATAGCGGTGCTGCACAATCAGGAAGATATCAACAAATTGGGTTTCGAGAGAGATTTATTGGGAGTGGGAAACCCACTGCTCGAGTAGTTATCTTCAGTGTCGACACATGATTTTTAACGAATAATCTCTTCCTTCCCCAGATCTTTGATCTCTGCGACGTTTCCACTTTTATTGTGGTTCCTGGTTTTTTCACGTAAAGATGGTTAACTTTGTCTGGTTGTTATATAGCTGATTGTAATGATTTTTTTGTTTATATAAGAATTTGTTCCAGAATCGTGTGGTTTTTGTTTGCATATATTCTGAATTCTGGTGTGTGTTTTTCTATTATTGTCTTGCTCTCTTGGCTGATCTTGATTTGAATATGTGTTAGTTTGACTGTTTATTTACCTAATGTTGTGATACAGAGTTTTTGATATACCTTTCTTTTTTTCCATCCGACAGTGGTTTGAAACAACGTTGAACATGCAATTATGCAGAGGAAGCACTTGCCTATGTGGTATTTTAAGGCTGTTTGGTTTAGTTGTTTTTCCCATTTTACTAGGCCCAATACTGCTCTTAATAGAGTTTCTGATGACTATGGTCCTTCAGAGACGATAAATTTATTGCTGGCCTATAACGAAATTTGTGTGTTCCCTATCCAGTCTATTGAATTGAATAGGTTATTCCAATGTACTTCTGGTTGAATACATTGCTGGAGGTATTGCCATTATGCTCTCTATTTATTAGTTTTGAGTTACTTGTCATTTTGGTCAGTCCTGTGTATCTTGTCATTTGTTATAAGATGCTTGGTGGGTTTATTTTCATATGAGATGATTCATTGTGTTCGTTTCAGTTGTAGTTTTCAACTCATAATTCCGATTTCAGATTGGCTCAGGTAATTAATTACGGTTCTGATTTTGAACTATTTGAGGTGGATATATATATCTTAGAGCATAAGTTTTCTCGATTATTTGGTATATTTTGCGTTTTGGCAGTGGATCTGTCAAGAAACAAGTGCACAGTTACATGTGTGGTCTGCATTGTGAAGCGACATAATTTGGGGATGAAAGATGAAGTAAGCAATTGCAAATGAACTGGTGTAAATGTATAAGTATTTCTCACTCTTTTGCCCTTTTTTTGCAACTCTTCTTGCCAATGATTTATCATTACTTAAATTTAAAACTTGTGCTCAAGTAATCATCTATCATCATTTTCTATGGACCTCTATGGGCCTGGCTATTGTGGTCGCTTATGTATTTCTATATTTGATACTTTTGTTTCGGGTTGTGTTTTACTAAATACTAAGGAAAATGATTAAAGGGTATATACAATTTATTGATAATTGATTTGTTTATTCTTTTCCATGGTATTTGGATGTGTTATGGTCACATATTATTTGAGTTTTAGAATTACTTTTCCGACAGGTTTACTTGTGCTGATTTGTTGTGGATGAGAAAGGGTTCAGTCCTTTAATAATCTCTTGCTTGCTTTACTTTGGTTTGCTTGTCACAATTGGTTCTGCAAATTAACCTCCATTTTTTTAAAATAAAACAGATGAAATGAACAATGCTTCTAACTTAAAAATATAGTATACACTTGTTCTTAATGTAATATTTGGTCATAGAAATGAGATGGGTTTTTTGTTGTTATTAACGAATGGGATTGTTTTTCTACTGGGATTAATAAGATCATGAATATACTACACATTTGCACGGTTACGATTGAGAATTTATCTATTCTCCATACTTTGTCATGACTAGTCACAGAGTCAGTGCTATATTTATGTGTTTACATATCGCTCATAGTCTGAATTGGCAACTTATAGACTCGTGTGTCAGTGTGTAAGTAGTTTCTCGGCGTCTGACTTTCATAGGCAAATCCTTCAAGCATCGGTTCGCCACTCGATGATTTGTTTTGTGGACATGTAATTGTGTGATCAGCCAATCATATTTCTTTTGACTGTCTATAGTTTGCGGCATGAACTGCCAGGATATTTGGATATTACTATTTTATCTGGTGCTAACAGGTGGAGATATCAGAGGATGCGGCTACTAGACTGGACTTGGGATGCAGATTATGTAGTGCCAATTGGATTTGGAAATTTCTCACATTGGGTGTGTTCCCTCCATGAAGGCCTATAGGTTTGTTCAACTCAAGTTGCCTTGATGGTCCAATAACGCTCTAGGATGTAAATACGTAGACAAGTCACTCTTCAGGATACTATCGGCTTGTTATAATTTTAGATATTATCCTCACCCTCCCTTCTCCCTCCCGTTAATTTTTTGTCTATTCTTGCTATGGATTGTTCATTATTCTTCGGCTGTTCTGACAGTCTATTCCAGTCAGTACAGTGAGATCCATAAAAACAAATTGATAATTTTGCATATAGTACATCAATTATCAGAACAATGGGGAATTTTCTAAATCGATATGGTAGATGCACCTATATATTTCTGGCAGACGCCAATTATGTTTATTATAGGGTTTGGATGAGTTTCTTGTTCATACCCGAAATGGATTAAAAATGTTTTTTTCCCTATATGAATTTCTATACTACATCTATTCTATAGTAGATGCATTTTGGTCATAAAGTTCAATTGGCTCTTTTCTCGCATCATTTCTCTATGAGATAGGGTAGTCAAAAATTATTTAATTCGTAAACAATTGCGAATTTCGGCCTACTATTTCACCACCGGACTTCTCTTTTTATTTTATAAAAGCCACACATTGGACAGTGTGTTTTAGTTTGATTTGGTATGACCAGAAGGCAAGCATATTTCACATATACTTCGGATAAGGGTCCTCCTCCGATTGGAAGAAGGGTTATTCTATCCGGTTGGGTGGGTTGGAGGAGAATTCGTTAGAGTTTCTTTCCACTTATCGAGTCTGGGTTCTAACATACTTTTTGTTCATACTTTGACGCTCACCTTCATCCCAGCTTGCACCTGGGGGGTTTTCTTTCAATGGATATCATGGCACTCCAACTGGAATTTAGAGATGGGTAAACTACCCTGTATATACACGCCACCTTTCCTAAGCCATCTCAAAAATGACATTCGGGATACCCCATACAAGGGGTTTATCTATGGTTAATAGCACTCCCATATAGTCAGGTGGCTGACATCTCCGTTTTGTTCTAGCTTCTGTCAGTTAGATCAAATCCTAAACGTGATCTCTCCTGTAGCATGTTAAAAACAAAACATTTTTTTTTGCCAATAAGGAAAACCGCTTGTCATACTAGCAATTGGTCAGAATTGGATTCAATCTATGTTTGTGCCAATTGCTTTCTTGCTCAGTGTCTTTCCATGTCACTCTCTTACAGACTTATTACAAAGTCCTATCTCGGTTGGGTATCCAGTGCCAAAGTGTACCGAAAGGGGTAGGTACATGGTCTATAATAGGCTATTGAGAGATCCTGTAGGTAGATCAGAAATGCCGGCAGGGTATTATTTTGAATATAGCCAGTTCAGACACCCTAATGCCGTTTTTTATCTCTATATTTATTTAAGTTTTTCATCCGATTAGTTAAATTTGTTCTGAAATGGTAAGTTAGTTAAGTAGTAGTTGCCATCAATATTTATCTCTAAATATATATAATAAGAGGTAAATATATAAAGAATTAATAAAGGTTATGACGCTATTTTTTTCATCTTACCAGGTTTATCTATTCTAAACATTTATTTATGGCATTTAGGGTATTTATAAATTCAGTAAACCAGAAATTTGTAAAAGTCTCATATATAATAGAAGTCGATAGGATAGGTGAAACACCGGTGTCTACTTCTTTTTTTATGGTGAGGTATCTTATGAATACGCGTTGGGTGTTATGGTATACACGCGGCGCTCGTTCCTCTAACCTGACGGGCATATAACTGGTTTTTTGGTTAGTCTGTTAATCTATTATTGTTAACGCGCCGTCTTCGGGCACTTCACCATTCACTTGTTATGGTATGTTTGTTAGATACTAAGAATCCAATTTTTACTTTTATTAATGTTAGCTTGTGGATGAAACGGAATAATTTTATTACTTTGAATTATTCCCGACACACATAGCATCCTTATCATCGATACATTTTACGCGTATATGCACACATTTTATTATATAATTAGCGATGCTATATTTTCACGCGCTCTCTTCTCACCAGCCTTTTGGTCACAAGAAAATTAACCCATAATTGCAGAAGTGTAGTTTCAATGTAAATGTCCTTTAAAACTTAAATATAGTAGGATTACTGAGGAATAATATGTGACATAAAACTAGATGAATAGGTCTCGGCCTGTCTAACCATTCACCTCATTGAGGAATAGCAGAATATATGTTTCTAAGTTATAGGCAATTTATCACCAATTATAATCAATTGTTAATCTTATATAATCTATATCAGTTTTTCCACTAATAATAAAAAATATAAATTACAATATTATTCTAATTTTTTTGTTCATACTTAAATGTATTTCGACATACCCACAAACATTATTTAATCATATGTGACACGCATCTGAATTTTTTTTGGTTTCTTACGTATATGTAGTATCACTAGTCAAGGCTTAGATGTTGGTTTACTATTTATATATAGCAATAATTTTAACTTGAGGTACTTTGACAGTTATCTACTAGTATATTCGCCTATTATTTTTTAATTCCAAAAAATGACTGCAGCTTAAGTCAATTTCATTTTATTCCCTTCCTAATGACCTTCATCAATCATTACGAGATCATAGGGACAAAACTCCGTATTTCGAAACATAGTCTTACCCTTTTACCAGAAATCTCTTGATCTTTATTATATTTCTCTACTTCATTCTTAGATCTGTTTGACTTTTACTAACATCCATTAATCATATAAGATGTATCTTACCATTTTAGTACTCTTCCTCTTGGCCTAATAATACCTTCCCTGCTTATTCTACACATTTAGACCCAAAAAGTTGCATTAAAGTAATTTTTTTGATCAACATTTTAAGAAATGATTTTGTATGTAATTAGTTATTAGTTATAATTAATTAATTTTTTTGTTAATTTACTAAACATTTTTTTCAATTAGTTAATACTATTAAATAGTCAAATCTATTAGTTGATTGAAATTATTTATAATTTAATTTTTATAATATTATATATTTAATATCAATATTTAAAATTTATATATTTAACAAGTACTATTGGTTAACTAACAAACTCCAAACAGCTATTAGCTAATATAGTCAACTACCAAACCAGTTAACCGCTAACATCCATTACCAAACCGAGTCATAATATTACTAAACCCTTTGTCACATCTACGAGCTTAATTGAAATTATTTATAATTTATATTTGTATAATATTAATTTAATATCAATATTTAAATTTTATATATTTAGCAACTACTTTAACTAATACCTTTCAGAAAAAAACTAATAAACTAATAAATATAAGATAAAAACTTTATATACTTCCGGATTATACCTCGGATTATAATGAACCTGGTATTGGCATGGAGACCCGAGATGGATGTATTCTGTAGAGAGGGCATGGAGACCCGAGATGAGATGTATTCGAGAGGGATACATGCTAATAGTTGGAGATTATGAGAGTGATAGTGGGACTACCATGGAGACCCGAGAGGAATGTATTATGTAAAGAGGGATACAGGCTAATAGTTGGAGATTATGAGAGTGATAGTGGGACTTTTACAAAATGGTTGACCCTATGGAAACTCAATCTTCCAAAACGGAGAATGTTTCTTTGGAGAGCCATTTGTGATATCTTGCCTACAACTACTAATTTGCTTATAAAGAGAGTGGATGTGATCCATGTTGTGCCATGTGTGGAATATCACAAAAAGATACAATGCATGCCTTAGTGTTGTGTGAATTTGCAAAAAACATTTGGGAACAATCCAACCTTACAATTCTCAATATTGTCACAAATGTTTTTCATGTTTGATTTGATGAACTCCTAAATGTTTAGACTCTGATGAGATATTATATGCAGTGTCAATTCTATACAATATTTGGAGAGCACGAAATGAGGCGGTTTGGGAGGCATGCCTACCACGACCAATATCCTTGCTCAAAGCCGCCGCCAGACGCATCCGACTCCTGTTGCCCGAATTATTCCTCTGTCAGCCGCAACATCACAGTTGCAAGAAGAGGCTGACACACATACTGCCGAACCACATGCGCCGATGCTAAGGATTTGTTGAGTCGACGCCGGCTATTTACACGAAACGGGCAAGGCCACAGTTGGGGCAATTCTGCTCGATGTGAATGGATGATATGTCTCGGCCTACAGTGCACCACTCTCAAATTGCTTCTCACCGCTTATGGCCGAGGCGTTGCATGCAAGGAAGCTTTATCATGGTCAAAGGATCGGGGAGAACAGAATTGAGGTATATACAGATTTTGACACTACAACGCTATCTTACTACACCATTCGTTGCGTTTCGCTCTTACGTTGGCTATGCCATTGACAGCTGCAGACAAGCTGCATCTTTATTTCAGTCTTGTTCGTTTAATTTTATTTCTAGATTAGACAATTATTTAGCCTATACTTTAGCTACTACGGCTTATCAGCAACCTGCTACTATGTACTGGGATCTTCTCCCGCCTGACATTATTTCGGTTTATTTCTAATGAAGTACCACATATATTTCAAAAAAAAAAAAAAATCAATTGGTTTAACTAATAATAATACCCTTAAAAATATAATACATAATAAATATGAGATGTAAAATGAGATATATGTAGAATGAATCAGATTTTCTAAATTAAGTAATTAAACAATTATGAGTTAATATCCGAATTGGTCCCTCGATTATTAGGATTTCATTACTTTGTCTTCAATTTTCAAACTTGTTCAATTTTATCTCTAATTATGCAATTGTTAACTAAAATGGTCCTAATTAAGATTATTTTAGTTTGAACCAAGGACTATTTTAAGTAAAAATTGTATAATTAGAGATTAAATTGAGCAAGTTAGAAGTTAAAGGTCAAAGTGATAAAATCTTGATAGTTGAGAGACCAAATCGGATATTAACTCAACAATTAATGTGGAGTTTAAATTCTGTACAAAAAGTCCTTTTTGTGTATTGAATAAATTATACCCTTATAGTTTTTTTTTTTTTTTTTTTTTCAAATATAAATTTTGAAATTATTAATTATTATTATTATTATTATGTGGAATAAATGTGGATGTAAGTAGAATCTAATGAAAATAGTTAATTGCTAAAATAACCTCACTTTGACTAGCATTAATGGTTTTCAATTCCGTATCTGAAATTCCCCAATTTTGTCGTGTAAAGCCGCCATGAACCACCACCCTCGGCAGCCGCCGCCACCGCCACCGCCGATCAACCACCATACCACCATCTCACTCCTCAAGCACACCGCATCCATCTTCGTATCCGACCTCCTCCTTTTCCTCTTCCTCTCCCTTCTCATTTTCATATTCCGCTCTAACGTCGACACCGGCACTCACTACCTCACCTCTTTCATAGATCGTGATCCCTCTCTCAAATCCCTCCTCTCCCGCCTCGATCTCTCCTCCCATCATCAACCCCTTCACCAGCACCGCCGCCGCCGCCGCCACGGCCCATTTCTCCACCTCTCTCGTGTCGGTACCCTTGACGATGACTTCTTCTCCGGCGACTCCGACCTCGACCGTTCATTGTTCCACCCTTCATCGAAGCCACCCCCCAATTCCACTTCACTCATTCTCTCGGATTTCAACCCCAATTTGGGGTTTTCTCACCCAATCGTTGACAATGGAATCGCTCTGCCCCAGGCTGTTCGCAATGGTTTCTTATCGTTTAAGCCTCTCCCGTATGCGGAAAAAAACGCTACAGTTCTCGATGGTCCTCATAACGACTATAAAATAGATGATTTACCATTCTTTATGAAGGGTTTGGAGCTGGGCCGTGGTGATGCTACGACATTGTTGTTTCTAGCGGTATTACTATCCACAGCTTATGGATACGTTATCACGTCGTTCTTGGTTACATACACTTGGGTCCATGGCATTGTCTTCCTTAAGGTGCTGGATAATTTGTTGGGTAATTACAGGTCATTTTGTGGAACTGTGTGGCGAGGTTCAAATTTGGGCTTAAAAGGCTTTGTGCATTTGTTCTAATTCGGTGGGCGGTGAGGGACGCTTTGGCACAGTTATTGGGAATTTGGTCTTTTGGGGAAGTCGAGGATCAAAGTTCATTTTTCAATGTTTTCATAAGGATGAAGTTGATGCCTTTTTCAGATGTTGCTCCGTGGATTACAGGGCATGAAAAGGAAAGTTTGTGCTTTATAATATCATGGTTCTTGGTTGAGTTGCTGGTGGGATTTATGTTTGCTGTGGATTCTTGGATTGTTATAGTGGACTCAAGGAAGAGTAGTTGGGAAGTTGTGAAAGAAGGGTGTCATTTGTTGGTGGCATTGCTAGGGCCTGCTGTTCAGATCAAGTGTTGGGAAGTGGTAATTTGCGGGTCATTGTCAAAGTGGATATTGGGTAAATATTTTGGGGATGAATTTGCAGTAGCAATTCTGTCAGCTATAGAAGTTTATTTCATGGTAGCTTGGCTAATCTTTTATTTGGCTGCAAGATCCGTTGATGCCTCTTCACTTGGGAGGACATTTGGGCGAAGAGAGTTGGAAGGCTTCCTACTAGGTGCTAGATGATATGTATTGGTTTTAGCTGTGGATTAATTCCCTTGCCTATGCAGTTGCATCTTAGAGCCTCTATTGTCTAATGGTGACACTAAAACAGCGGTAATGTTCTGATATTTTGTATGCTCAATGCTTAGAACTTTGGAGTAATGTGACACTTGTATTATTTGATGTTGCCAACTCTACTTTGTATTTGCTTTTGATGAGGCAATATAATGTGAAAATTTCTCATAAATTATTGAGTATACCATTCTGCTTTCAATTCTTATTCACTGCAAAATAATGTTGTCTGGTGGCAAATATATAAATGCATACTTATAGTTGGGCAATTACTGTCTTAAGGTGTTCTATCAGGGGAAGACAGAAAACTGGAGTTCCTTATCCAGAAAAGGGGGAAGGATAGAAAATGGGAGTTTCTTTTTCTATTTGTCACCTTGGTGTTTGTAATTTTGAAATTGTTTAATCAAAATGAGTAGCAGCATTTCAGGATTTCCTGTAAGATGTGAGAGCATTTATTGGTCTTTAGATTCCACAGGATTAGGTTTCCCGTAAGCCTTCAGTTCATATTTTGGTTTAAATGTTGCTTGAAATAAATAAATTATGATTTTTTCTATATCATAATCAGTGTATTTATATTAGCATTAGCTCTCAAGTTGTGCAATTAGTGTAAATTTTTTTTTTTTATTAATCAACATTATAATATTTCTTCAGTTTGAAACTATCTTTAATGGGTAATTGTGATTAGGAATGTTTATTCACTTGTCTTATCCTGCTATCGAGTGCTTAGAAACAGCAGTTTCAGGCTTAAGGTTTTATATTTTTATTTTTATTTTTTAATTTACCATTAAACTTCTGTTAATAAAAGTACAAACAGGAAATGAGAATGTTTGTTTTACAAACTAATGATGGTTAAAATTTCTTCCACATCATTTTGCCTTCTTTCCTGTTCAGAGATCTGGCTTTTGTCCACCCAAGTTCAGCTAATTTTGAGAGTCTTGGATTTAATTTTAGCTTTGTGGATAATGGACAGGTTTTCGGCTCCATAATTTTATGCAATTGAGGCTAGTTGTAGCATGACTAACTTTAGTCCATTGCTTCCCTGTGCAATATCAGACCCTATTTACTTCCAATGTGATACAAGTATTGTTTATCCAACATTCCAAAATCAATCTGTACAAGTAAAAATGTTTCTAAATGGTTCCCTGTACAGTTTATGACTTTATGTTGGCAAAACTTTAAAGGAAGCTAATATTTGGATGAGGGGATTTTTCTATCTTAGATTAAGCAAATCAGTCCTGTTAGTCCCTGAAATATTGGACAAGTGGTGTAGATAGGTTGTATCTTTAGAAACTCTCTACTGTCTAATAGCTTTTGTCTTTGCCTGATTTAGTGACAAAGTGCTGTTTAGCTTTTTTTCCTATTGCCTCAATTAGATTGTTCTTCTAAATTTCATTCCACTTAATGAAAACATTAGAAGAAGGGTGTGTTCTTTCCAGTTAAGAACACCTTTAGTAGAAGGGGATTGCCACATTAATTCTCATGTGCAAGTGTGCTAAGCAATTAAGGTTCAGTTCTTTTTCTTTTTTGGCCTCAGTGTTATTGATTTTGTGCAGCAGCATATGCGAAGAGTTAAGATTAATGAGTTTTGATATACTATAGTACACAACAGGGTCAATATATAATGTAATGAGTTTTACATCTGGATCAACAAATGCAGATTGAGATCATTTTGCTTCTAGGAGGTGTAGCACTTCTAATGACACTGATGAAGATTTTCTCATCACACGGTATCCAGAATTTTGAGTCAGCTGTGAAATCGTATGCATCCCGAGCTTGATCCAACAATGCCTTGAATAGTGGGTGCTGGAGTATGGTGATTTTGATAACAAATCTTTTCTGGTTTTCCCCTACATAGACCCACCAATGTGACCCTTCGGAACAATCGCTTGGGATTGTATTGTCTTCGTGCACAAAAGACCACCATGCCCATTTACAGCATTGTCGGCATTTGGCTGCAGAAGGTACAAGTCTGCTACCCACCCTCTGCAATTTGTTTAGGCACACGTTGAGCAATTTCCCTTCATGATTTTTTTAGAATCTTTTATATTCTGTGCAAGATATACACTGAGAATCAGCTAGTTGTACTGAAGGGGAGAGAAATAAGTGTAGTAGTGCCCATATGAAACTAAGACAGGTTTATATAAGTGTTGGAGATGACCCAATATTTTGGATCAGTAAATGCTTGACGATGGCGTGTAGCTATAATATTTTAAGTATGCTAGATAGTGAATTTGCGTGCAGTACCTTACTACCTTTATTGCATTTATAGTATGCTTCTTGATTACGAAATGTACGAAATATACGCATTGCATGACCTCTAGTAATATGTTCCATATACTCATAAAATCTTCTTTCACTCTTTCTTGACTTATGAGTATAAATGATTGCCAGATGGAACAATTTTCGTTAGCATCCAAATTAAGACCCCACAGATGGAGAAGATATAATAAGAAAGATCACTGGACATAAACTTATTGGGTGAAGTGCACGCCCATTTCGCAGTGTATATATTGTCAATCTTGTAATAAATCACATTCTGGGATGAGAAGAGTGGAAGTGCATGCAGTTTTGGATCTTCAACTTCAGACTTTTCAGTCATTTATGCTGTCAGAGTCAGGTAGAATGATTTAGCCTTAGCCATGATGAGTGAGAATTTTAATACTTGATGATCTGCTTTAAAAATGCACTTATGGACCTAATTAAGATGATTTTGGCATGCAAGTTTGTTAAAATGTGTCATCTTCAACTGTCTGTCATTTTTGGAATTTATTCTGCTGACACTTATCTATCTGTCTTTCTACATTAACTTCTCTAGTAGCTAGTGTACAATTCTGATAATTCCATGTTTGGGTTCAGTGCAGAGTTATTACTTGGTCAGAGACTCCAGATTAATTTCACAACTTTTTGTACATGCCCATGAATTGCAGACAGGGGATTAATAAATCCAAGAATAAACAACTGCAGAATGATATGACACCCGAAAAAGCTTCTCCACCTTTTGCTGCAAAAATTCAAGAATAATATATTACTGTGTATGGTGAAGGTGCCGGAGATCTGCAGTCCTTTGATCAAGGATTCGGAATTTCAGTTTACAGAAAGTAATACCCAAACCTCTCATTGGACGAGATATGGAAGTTGATTAGTACTCGTGATGATTTGGGTTAACTTAAGGTGGTTCATGAAACTTCTTGAGCTTAGGTTCAGGCTTCAGATCTCATCCCACCATGTCCCTTTGAGTGTGAGTGTGTTTTATTTTATTGGTTGAAAATGCGTGCATGGAATTTTTAGGCACGAGTGGGGAGGGAAATGATTGCCAAATCTGAGCTGTAAGTCCAGATGAGAAGTATCCCTGTGTTTGCTGTGATGTGATGTGTCTGCGGGTTGCAAATTGCAGAAGAATGATTGAAGAAGCCAGCTATGAGCTATGCTTATATCATCCTCCATCAGACGGGAAACTGGATCTCTCATCCGCACGGATTTAGCTCAATGGTTTCAGTATGCAGTATTTGGAAGAAGAAGAAGATAAGGGATAGTGTACTTTCCTTGGTGGTTGCAAGATTGGAAGAACAACCTTTTGCTCATTCTACTTTTATTCTCATACATACATACATACAGTTTGAACGTCAAATTGCACTCCATCTTGATTGCCTTCCGTTTACTCGGATCAAGAAGAGGCGATGGCTTGCAGGCTTGGTGGCATACTACCCAAACTTTTTTTTTTTTTTTTAAATTAATTTATTATCTACTTCTGCTTTAAAAATACAAAACTATGCGCCAAATCACTTTAAAAGTCACATACCATGTTTAGTTAGCAAGTTACGGAATATATGGTAACTTGTTGATTGTATTTTTTTTTTATTTTATTTGTAGTTAAGGTCTAATTATTGAAACTTATTATTTTTAATTTGGGGATTTGATTGTACAATTGTTGCTAGTTTCCGTAGTTTGAGAGCCTTTTCCTTCTTATAATAATAATATAATAATAATAATAATATATAATAGTAGAGTAAATTTCATTTTTTGTTTAGATTTATAGGAGGTATTTCACTTTTAGTTCTTTTTATCAGAAAATTATCATTCGTTAATAAAATTGTTAAAATGCTGTTAAATACAGTACATTTTGATTTTTTTAATAATACAAAGTAGATTGACCGCTAAAAGACGTAAAATTGCGCATGTTTGTATTTAAAACAACATTCAACTGTTTATGTTGGTATGTAGACTGACCGTCAACATAATATATCGTAAAACTTATTTAATGGCGTGTCAAGTGATAATATTATCAAATATGTTGATGGCCACATATGCATTGCGCAGGCGTCAATAAAATATAATTGTCAACTAATATAGATAACAAGATGCGCACATTATTTATTGTTGAAACTCAGACAACATATCGTATTAAATAATATATTCTAAATAAGAAAAAAAAGTAGAGAATTAACGTAATTATATAAGATTTTCGATATAGAGATGTAATATGTATGTATAACCGAATAGCGTAGTGGATTAGTGTGTCTTGGATTGTTGCCTGTATAGAAGAGAAAAGTAGTGTCATAGGGCTATAATCTGTTGGAGAGTGCTCACTACATTGTCCGGTATTGGAGCATACTATAGAATATATTATTTTCTTTGCCTATGGTTTCTATTTTCTCAATACGCCGAACACATCTTCGAAATTACAAGACTATTGTATTATAAATATACTATAAGGAATGTCATCAACAAATTACCATAATATATAAATTAACAACATATTCCGCCACAACAATACACTTCATTATATAAACCCTCATGATAATTTTCCTTTTTGGAATTAATATACAACTACTATACCAAACACCTTCTTTTCTCACAATTATCTAGTAAGTGATTTTATCTTTTTTCGTTTCAAATATTACATAGATGTGAGAATTTGCCCTTAGATAATGTTTTTCGAAGTTCTCTCCTAATGCTAAAAATAAATTTACAAACTATTACTATAATTTTAGTTATTTAGGTATAATTATATAATTATTTCAATAATTCCAACTCATATTATTGACATTTATAATCTAGTTTAGTTGAGAATAAAAAATATCATTTAAAGGTGAATAGGCTCTAATCATCTCGGTGTGAATCTCAGAGAAATTGTGTCCGGAACGTGGTCGTTTAAGTGTCGTTATATTCTTGCTTGGTATTGGCACACACGGCGCTGTCGCAATATAAATTGACGATTATGCGAGCCTAGCGTGTTCAGGGCCTTAGCTCAATTCGTGGTTCTTATTTAAATCGGAACAGACTAGGATTTGTCATCGTAACACTACGACTGATCGTTTTATTGTATAGACGTAACTTCCCAACGACATGTGTGCTCGTCCATATTATAGCAGAGTTAATCGTCTAGCGAGATCTTGCATCTGATTGATGGTTTTGTTCCTATTAAAAAAACGCACATAACGTGTAACCTTGATCAGTTAATATTCTATAATATCCTGTATTTTGGTAATATAATTAGTCACATGCAGTTATAATTTCTAATTGATTTAACATTAATAAAAATGATATAATCTGTAGTTGATTGATAGATATTTTTAGTTATAATTAGTATATACTAGCAGTGATTATATATTAATTTAAATTTATATAAAATGGTAACTGAATTTAACATTACTCATTATATTTAGAGCTGTATAATTGTTAAAAAATATGAAATTATATACTGTAATTAATTAACTAAGTGATCCATGTAAGATCTCTGTTGCGTAACTTATATATATGAACTATAGTAGTCAGTTAACATGGTAGGTGTCAAGCTAATTATCAAATGAATTCGTAAAACACATATATAAAATTGAACATTTTCACTCAGCCTGCGGCGTTGTATTCTATTACAGAAACATATATCGGATATAGAAACTCATAGTTTGCACTTGTTGAAACAATGATTAAATATTCTAAACAAGATTTGTTTAGTAAGATATGTTCGAATGAAACTGTGTTTAGACCTGCAATTAGTGTTTCGCAAGTAGACTGAGAAACGTGCTTGTGTATACAAAATGACAATGAATAACAGAGTTATGTCTGACTTTGGATCTTTAATGGGTGCAAACGATTTGAGGTGTGCGCGGACTGGTGAGAGTGTGGGTACCCATGTGAGAGTGGGAGAAGGTGGGGACGCAGTGAGACGGGTGGGAAATTAAGAGACCCCCGCAACGCGCGGAGCCTTACATCTATAACACTTTGCTTACATCACCGTTGTCTCATCTTTAAAAATCAGATACCAGATAGACTGACAAACAACTATATTATGAATCCTCCATGTACATGGCTTTGAAATCTGACAATTATAAGGGGTAATGTACGAGATATCAATTTGATGGTAGCTCTTCAAGTATACTGTTTTCTATATAATATTGTAGAGTTGACTCTACTTGTGAATAAATATGATGGGTTAGCTTGAAAGATGTTAATATATCATAGCTCTATAAACTATGTTACTATTGGAACCGTGTTCTTGAGAGAAGACTACTGTGCTCCTCAATCATGTTTCCCTTTGTATACTATCTCTATGTCTTTAGCTCATATCCTGCTTTATTTATCTATTTGTATACAACACTAGAATTAAAGTTATGACTTTGTTTTAAAATGAGTCAAAAATATTATATTTATTAATTTTGTACATATGATTAATATCATAATATGTTCTATATTGAGATCTTTATTTTAAGATGATCAACCATATGATATTTTGTTAATACGTTAATTACTTAATTCGGGATCTAAAATTAATGAGATAATGAAATATACCTACAATCATTTTATGTTGAATAATAAATTATTTAGATTTTAAAATTGTTTTTTATAATTCTTTAAAATTACGAGTATATTGTTAAATAAATAGTTTAATTAATTTATAAATTAATTGGTATTAGGCAAAATGTTTATAATTCTTGATGAAAAATGTATATACTGTTTCAATCAAATTATAGCCAAGAATCGTATAAATATATAATAATATCAGTAAACAATGAGTATTGAGGATAGATATTAGATACTTAAGTGAAGAATTAATAAAGCATAATTGATTAGAATCTGCGCGGGTTGCTACAGAGATAACTACGTAACAGTATACAATCGGTGCGGAAAAGTTTCATGCATGAAAGTATTATTTTGATACTATATACAACATATTATAACAAGATTAGTTTTGAAATGTATATGACAACTGTTAACTGTCTACTCATAATGCGCAATATGATTGGAATTAGCCCCGTTGCGGGGGGTTCCTGATACAGAGAAATAGTGCCTATGCAACCATCGCACATAGACCACAAGATCAGTAATATAGGTTAGAGATAAATTTAAAAAATATAGGGCCGGATACTTTAATCATTCGATATATCAATAATCTCTATAACACTAAACATATAGGGTAAAAATTATAGGGGAGATATGAGTCTATTACGAAGAATAAAAAAAGATAGAGAGAGACTAGAATATATGGGTCAACAGAGAGCCTCGCTCATTAAACATTTGTAGAAAGAGGAAAGAGAGCACTCGCCGATCTGTGTTAGAGACCTAGACAAGATTTTTTTTTTCATATTTTATTATATTTTATCTTGTTCTCATCCTTTTTGAAGATACATTGAGACTAGCCATATTATGAACAGAAAGTTTGGTGGCAAGTAAGACCCTACTCGAGTAAGTGAGGGAGAATCGATGTGGGCAAACACAACATGAATAAAATATACCTATGTTGGGAGATAAGTGAAATCAGTCATTTTAATTGCCTCTGCTGCTTTCGCCCCGCGAATTAATCTTAACAAATTATTTAAATCTAAATCACAATAATTAATCATTTTTATATTAGAAAATGTAAGTACAACAATAGGCATCTTTCATTTACTATTAGTTGCATTTTATTTTTTGTTTTCTTAGTTCATTACTAAATCAAATAATTTGTGTTTAAAATTTTTGGAATCTTTTTTCAGTTAAACAATTTGAATGATTTTGGTCTTTATGGATTTCCTTACTAGATATTTTTTTAAGCTGGAATAGTGTTACAGGTGTATATACGGTAGGTTGTAGAAACTTGAGAATGCCCTCACCGTTTTTACTCTCTTCGGAATACGACCCGAATTTTGTGGCCACTCTTGTGCGCAAGTTTCTCGTCTTCGGTAAATTATCTTAAAAATTCTATATGGGAAAGCCGGAAAGGTGGGAATTGTCGAATATTTCAGGTAATGACCATGTTTAAATAATAATATTATCATAAAAACTAATCTTTCCGCCGCACACTAGTAGTCTTGTTTGCAAGATAGGAGCAATCACTGTAAACAAAGCAGGATGCCAGATGACCAAAAGGGATGCGTGAGTTTGTTGCGGGGCGATCTGCTCGTATGTCATGGACTGCTCTTGAGGTACTGAATTCCGCTGGTATTTATGTCCTAGATTCCTTGGAATGGCAACGAGAAATATCTTCATCTTCTTTGCCGCCAAAGTGGAGACGGACAGCATCCCGGTTCAGGTGGTAGTACAAAGTTGCGACGTCTGTTAAGGTTATTCTTATGCAAATTTTAAGAGATATCGCATACGTTCCGGCAGCTGACCCTGTAATTGACGTTTTAATGTGTGCGGTTGGTGGGCCTCATAATTGCAGGGCTGTCGTACTGTTTCTACTCAATAATTTAATGAGTCTATGACCCAGATTATCTCCTCGGTCACTACTCGGGATTAACATCATTGCACGAGCCTGGTTTATGACTTTTCCCCTCATCATGTTCATTGGTCCCGCCTTAGAGACCTGCGGATGTTTACCGCCCTTTACTTGTGTTGCTCGTTTCTTTTACGCGCAAGTAGCATTTTATAACATACGGGGAAGTATTGATCAGGCTGTTTAGCTTATGCGATTTTGGCGTCCAAGAAAAAGCCCATAAAATGAATATTAGGGTGTTTCCTTGCGAACAGAGCCTTCGGCAACCTCACTCGTTCAGTGCGATAGTTTGAAATGAATCTTGTCCACTTCCCCTTTTTTTTTTTTGTCCCTTAGCGATACTGTTTGTGGTTGTGTTGGTTCTTTACCGTTAGTTATAATACATGGGATCGCAACGTGGACAAACACAACATATGGATGGCCCTAAAATTGAAAATTTATGATCTTCTTATAAAAAGTTGACCACAAACTTAGAAAATTTCAAAACTTCCACACCTACAATAATAAATTGTCTCATGTTAACTTGTTTGTGACCACCGATGCTAGTTTACACCAGTAATATGGTACCATACACTGTATCTGAGCAGCCGATACTATCGTGGTCAACATTTATACGTCCCCTCTCCATCAACTAACTATATCATTGTTTTTAAAGAACCTACAATTTACATATTAAAACAGTCCACAAACAAAATTGTAGTGTGTGGGGCTTTGATGCTCGTATTAGTATGCGTCGTGTTCGGCCATCCCAAATTCCAATATCTATGCCCTCTCCCATGCCGCGCATCATTAGCCTCGCTGGCATACTTTCCTATAAACCCCTCTTTTGACTATCAACACCTACCATTCAACCTACAATTGTACCTGATTATCTTATAAAATAAAATTTTTTTTTTGAGGAATATATGCGGCATAATAACCTTAGCACCACTAATCCTTTTATTAAATTAGTAAACTATTACTTCACGACCAATGACCAATATATTTATTTAATTTAAAATTTATTTTGACTAAACGCCTTAATGACCCCCTGCCAAAAATAAAAATAGTGTAACATATAAAAAAGTAAGATAGGCCTAATGAGGAACAGGCATAATGTACATATAGAATTACAAGTTTTAACTATAATTAAATTAGTTTTCAATGATAAATCCATAGCTTATTATGAAATTATAGATATTAGAACTATAAATAAAAATTTTAGTCCATGATTGCAATTAATTTTAATATAAGCCAACCAATCTCATAGTAGGGTGCAACAAGTCCATCAACAATAGATACCGTCCAGCGCATGCAAGCTAGAAGAACCAGTGAACTGGGAAAGGAGTCTCTCTACAGAAGCAGATTTGAGACAAGTTCATATAAGCATTGAAAAAAGCAAGACCAATTGTTGTGTATTTCATTATACCCCATGCAATTATTGTTTACGCATAGAGTCCTCACGTGTTAAAGAGTGGTAAGGCTCCTAAAATTCTCCATATAGAATAACAACAAGCTAATATAACCTTATAATTAGGTATCCCACTTTCATCTTTGGAGAACATGTTTTTCAATTATATAATACTTTACTAGATATACTGGTCACTTTCACCTGGAAAGAAGGAAGACTAAATATCCACCTCTCGCTCAGCATCGCCGCGCGCGCATATTGATCAAAGAATAGGTATGGCGTTAAGGGTGCCGTTAATTGTCTCGATTATTTCATCCGCAAAATGGTATAATTGAAGATTCTATTGCTCGATATAATGGGAAAAAAGGGAGTGTGCCGGGAAACTATAGACTATTATGGTGTTAGTTGATACTCCACCTTTGATACCCACCCTTTGCTACGTGTAAAATGCAAGTGTGTTAGAATGGTGTTTTTTAAGTGGACAATGGGTTATTGATGCCAAGAGAGAGGGTGCGAGAGGCGCCAGCGGCTGAGAGAATTTGATTATTCAATGAGAGAAAATTTAATTGCGAAAAATTGCGAGTCTTATTCAAAACATACATACTTCTATTAACTAAATGCTCTTTGGTTTAATAAGAATATTCCTTATATACCTCAAAAGAATCAAAATGTATTTGAGATAGCAGAAAGAGATATCCCTCGAAAGGTTGCATTACATTGACCATAGTTGCTCTGTGACCAGATATATAATAATGTTCCTGCAAATTTTGCAACAACATCAAATAAATGAGATCCGATTGGGTGTCTCGGACAGAAAAACAGAGGGGGGATTTAAGTGTCAAAAGAGACTATCTTGTCTAACGTAGACTAAGGACTGTTTATCCTGTTGGAAAGACGCGATATTGCTTCTCAACATATTCTAGGCACATCTCTAGCGTCCATATAGTAATAAAGAAACTAATCACCTTGACTAGCCCACAGGCTTTTTATATAGTCGCGAATTCCCGTGAGTGAGAGCTTTTTTCTTTATTTGTATTTTGGGTGTGTCAGTACAGATTGGGTGCGATAACGGGAATTTATGATGTGCTGATGGAGCGAGCTCTTGTCGCCTCCGCTAATATAAAATTATATTTATACCATGGGCTATGCTTAATATGCGCAGTTGTTTATTTATGTGGAGTATATGTCGGTCTATTAGAAACATTCATGGCCGATATGAATCATCAAATCTGGTTTGCTAAATGTCATGAGAAAAGATACATAGGTAAAGGGATGTCCAAAGATAAATTAACTTTAAAGGTTGAATTTTTTGCCCTTTTTCGTATATTTTTATTCTTACAAATTTTTTATATGATTCATTTTTTAAAGTATATTCAAAATTTGTTTTTGAATAGTTATAGTCACCAAATAATGTGGTTATTTCTTTAATATTAAAAATTAGAAGTACTTATTCAGATTAATAATTCAATTTTATAATGGAATCATAAATTACATTTTAGAAATATTCTAATTTTAGGGATGTGGAGAGCTATAAATATATTATGTAAACATATCAATTAAGTATTTATATTGATTAATATTTAAAAAAAAATGACATTTGATTATCAATCCATATGTAGGATGCGTTAAAAATGATACTATAAAAGTGAGAAAAGAGGCTAAAAATATATACGAGTATAATGACATCCAGTGCATTCTCTATTTAACACACTACAAACAGGATATAGATAAGAGGATAGTGGAAATGTGAAGAGGAGAATGATATAAAAGAACTTTCATCAAGGAGGGATATTATAGGGTAACGAAGGCTGAGTATAAAAATCTCATGATATTGTGTGTAAGTAAATTATATCTACAGTAGAGGGTATAGATATCCAAACACATATGTGATCTCTATTAATGCATAGAAATATAACCAATATAGTCGGAGTATATATACGATATAATTATTGAATTAGTCTTCTCCGCTTCTCTACAGTACCTTTATCGATACAAGTGTCTCACCAAAAGATCTCGTGAGGCTCTATATTATATTAATATATCAGAGTAAGTTTACTTAGATCGGAGATAATCACAAAATACTCTCGCAGACAACACCATAAATGGATCTACTTGTTTGTGAAACAGTCGCCCTTTTATGGTGTATCAATGCAGAATATCTACAGAGCAACAGTAATCAGTTTATAAGACTATATTTATTGTCGATGCACAAATCAAGAGTACTTTATTGTTTAAGAAATATTGTATGACAACTGCAAAGTAGATCCTATAGACACAGCAGCATAAACTAAGATGACTTTTTGAGGATGATACAAGACATAAATGAATAAACATAGAATTCCGTCCAACCCTTTTTTATTGTTATCGATGTTAATTCATATCTGTTATTGAATGTACAGGCCATATGGACGCCAGGATGAGTCATAGCTCTCTACACACTATTAGATATCATCCATATACGCCGAGAACCAATTCTCGTTATATAGATTATGTTGAATCGATTTTAAGCGATGACGGAAAAGCAATTACTCGCATTCTATAGCGCAAAGAATATTTGTTCGCTCTCGCTAGAACGCGTGTTTATGAGAAAAACAGGGCTGATTGGGATCATTGTGCCGGATAGTAAAAAAAAATACCAATACGCTTAGTAGATATCTCTAAGAATTCGTATTGTTTATATTGAATTTTTATGGAATTATATATTGTAATAATATCACGCCTAGAATTTATAATGTAATAGAGATTTATAATGAAGAGTATATCCGATTATTTTATATATGATTCTTTAACATTGTGTGTATTACGACAGATAAGTAGTTATTCGCTCCACAATTTTGATACTGCATAGAAAGGCGAGTCTTATAAATTAGTGAAGCTCAAATCTGACTCAATATAATATTAATGGTCCACCAAGATAAAGTGTTCCAACTTCTCATATATGAGAAACGATCTAACACATGACTATCTCTATACACATGTATCAATAGAATTTCGAGACCTCTGAAAAGACCTCACATACCAGCATGATTTTGGGTCGGGCTACTACTCTCTATATCGCGGAGCCACGGTTCCTTATATCAGAATCTCTTCATGATTCATGAGCCCGGCCTTTTTCTGTTCTCAAAGCTAATCATATCATTATCACGAAACTATTAATTAATCATTGTTTGTCAACAGTGGACGTATACCCAGTGTTGCCCATTTGATTCTTTTATACCTCAGCAATCCTAACACGTGTTTTGTGCATACATACATGTCATCGATAACCCACTAATTGGACTCACAAAGAGCTTCCTTTGTAAGTAACCCGGATTCATGATTATAAGGATTATTCGTCAACATGAGGAATATTTCAAAAGGATTTAAAAGGCAAATGTATATTAATGGTTGCAATTCATCTGAACTAGTCATCACATGACTTATAATTCAAAATTTAAAAGGTGCAAACATGATCATTCATTTGACCATCTGACCTTCCATAAAAAAATATTAACAAGTTTTTCTGAAAATAAAGTTCCCAGTATGGTAGCGAACACTCTTTAAAATAATTGCCATAGCCTTTTTTTAATCAATAATACCTCTTTACAGATATATATTATTAGATTTATATATATTGAATAGACGTTTTATATCATTGACCATTCTCTTTGATCGCTATATATATAGTTTAAGGTTAAGAACAGTTGTACTTATATATTTCCTTTCCCAAGATAAGATAATTTCATATATAACATAACATAAAAGCACAGATAAGCCAAAGTATAGCCACCTTAAAGATTAGAATATAATATTAAATATACATTATATTATTTAGGTTTTGTTGTTTTATTAATGTTGTAAAGTGGAATACAATTGAAATTTACGAAGCATAAAGACTAAACTGATACATCATTATAGCGTCAATGTAATAATATAAGAACTTTTTGCTAAAGAAAAACCAAAAGGGTTAAATATTTTTACCCAGCTTTTTTAACCATCATTAAACTTTATAGTTATTTAATTAATAGAAAATAGCAAATTTATACATTAATTGATCAATAATGGCATTTGAAACAAACAAAAAAACTAAATAGAGAGAATGAGATGCCTCTTACGACATTTCTCAGAAAATCAAAGATGATTAGTTGTTTTTACATTTTTACCAATCTCCACAGGGGATGCCTGCTTCTAAATGCAGTAATATTCCAAGAGCAAAAAAGATTGAGTGACATAGTTCCATCTTTTAACGTTCTTTTAAACTCGGGTTGGGAGGAAAGAAATGCCTATCTTATGGACACAAATTTTAGGGTCAACAGATTGAAAATAATTTGGTTTACTTAACCTTCTTTTACCATTAGAAAAAAAGTTGCAATAGCTATTTTCCTAGTCAACACTCTTTTTGGAAAAGGCAGACGTGAAAATCCTTATTTTGACTTCCACTTTTTCCACAATCTAAAAAATGACTTTTTATCACATTCTTTCAGGTACTAAGGGCCAAAATGGACTTGTTGAATTAGCATTTGAATTAAACGGTCCTCAAAGAAAGAGACTTTCTAAAATTTATCGGCTTTTCAGAATTCAGGTTCTTTTGGTTTTATACCTTATTTAAATTGGACTCTTTTTGACATTCTAATTCTATATAATGTATCAGAAAGCAGAAACCTTCTTTCCTTTTTCTTGCATCCATCTTGTTTTGTTTAGATTGAATATGAATTCGTCCAATAATACTAAGCGAGTAGTTTGCGCATCACTTTTTGTTTGGGTAAAAATGAGAAAGAGTCGAATGTTACATGTTCCTGGAAGAGATTCATTTTTTTTTAGGTGGAAAATCACCAAGATACAATAGTTTCCATGGGCCCCACATCATTTCCGCTCCCTCCTAAGATTAAACTTCCTTTCAACTTTTGCCTTGGAAATAATAGATAGACCAATGCAGACCAAAAAAATCCACTTGGATGTTAAGAGCAGAGGTGAGAACAATCATGTCTCAATCTTTTCTTTTATTTAAAGAAAGAATTGCTTTATACCCGGAGGAAAAGAAAAGCTTGCATACATCTTCAAAATAGTCCCCTTTAATGTTATTCCATAGGAATTTGGAATGAAAGTTTACGGGAAATT
>VALG01017537.1:5000-11902 GCA_009835305.1 Ipomoea purpurea
CTCTAATTTGGGAGAGTCACTTCGTGCCACAAGACGACAAGATCAATTGGCACATACAGGTACTATATAAGAATGTTTATTAAAAAAAAAAGTGAAAATGATTAAATAGGTCTCCGAACTTTAGTTGAAAAGTCAATTAGCCCCCTAAACATTTTAAATGTACAATTACACACATCCACAATTTATTTTGATGCAATAAAATCCAAAACTCAGTTAATGACCTGCTATCAGATGTCATTATAGTTCCGGAAACCCGTCGACGAGATTTCAAAAAAAATTCTGGCAACAAAGTAACCGGCAACGGGCAAACCTTCTATTAACCTAAAAGATTATTGTAATACTATTATAATGTATTTTAATTTATTGCAATAACTTTTCATCTAATTAGTATTTTAGTGTAACAATATAATTTAATGCAATAATCTTTATATTTAATTAAAAATTAATTCTCAATGAGTACATTAGATGCATTAATGCTTTTTATAATTATAATTTGGTTTGATGCTATGTTACGTTCTATAAATTTCTATTACTGTTGGATGTAAACATGTAATAAATAGTTGTATGAATTAATTTTAGTCACTTGGTAGCTTTTTCTAAAAAAGAAAAAGAAAAAGTGAAAAATTGATGTTTATGGGTTAGGGAGTTGAATAGTGTCAATTTGTGTCATGTGTAACCTATGTAACCTAAATTAAAACTCATTAGCATATTATGCCATATTGTGTCAACCCATTACAAATTTATATTTGTGTATGAAGTATTGTCGGCAATTTATATCCTATACCACGGCGCGCGTTGCAATATGCGCCCAGATGCAAAACGACGTCGTTTTAATTTTTTTTTTTGAAATTTCCCGCCCAATGAATGACAGTTTTTTTTTTTTTTTTTTTTTTTTTTTTTTTTTTTTTTTTTTTAACCGTTGTTCAAGAATGTACATAATGTTATACTAGAATACACATAATTGTATACATGAATGTACATAATTATATAACAAAATATACATACTCTTTTAAAAGATAATACACATAATCTAACATAATACATAATAACATAAACTTTTAACATAATACACATCAACTCTTAACATAATACACACAAAATTTTCTAATTCGGATGTACATAATTGTATAAAAAGAATGTATAATTGTATAAAAAATGTACATAACTGTATGAATCAATACACATAACTGTATGAACAAATACACATAACTTTGTGAACAAATACACATAATCTCAGCAACTTTCTACTACGCCTCCTAAAACGACCTCAAAACGACGTCGTTTTGGGAGGCGCGCGACGCACAGTGCTATGTGGCCGTGGTGTAGGGTATAACGATTGAGTATTGACCTGTTAAGTTTTACGAGTTGTGTTTGTGTGTGGCCCAAATCTTTTATTACCATGTTTAAACACGACAAAAAACACGGATTGTTAGGTTTATAGCCATGCAAAAGGGACAACAAACATTATTACATGCACCATAGTCCATACAATTGTGTGGACCATAAATAAAAGGTACATTTTTAATACGCTAAAAGTATATATTATTTGTGTAAATAAAGTATATATATTAACATGTACATTATTTGAGTACTGAAAGTACATTATTTTATATACTACTTCATTCGTTCCATTTTATGTGTCTGGTGCGGTTAACGAGGCTTGATAGAAGTTATTTCTACTTCATTATTCATAATATTAAGTTTAGTATTAGTATACAAAATTTGTATATTTAGAAACTACACTAAAAGTACTATTAAACAAAAAATCAAATTTAAAATAAGTAAAAATACTAAAGAAAATAAACAAAAAAGAAATAGTTGATTTGACCAATGAATTGTAAATATGACAGATAAAATGAGAAAGATGGAGTATTAAATAAGTAAAATACTATGTGTACTCCACTCTATACTCTCAACTTTTATTCCACACACAAGAATCTTTATGTAAACATATGTATTGAGACCAACATGAAAAAAATAGCACCCGTCACATCAAGGAGTCAAAATTTAGAATAAATGAATGTGAATGTGGATGCACCCGTCACAGTCGCTCACTGCGGGAAATCTCGCGTTTCCGTCCAACAAATGTTGGACGGAAAACGCGATATATTGGTCGGAAACGACGTTTCCGTCCAACATAACCGACCAAAAGGGAACTTCGGAAAAATGCTCCGTGGGAAATTCCCGTCCAACTATGATTTTTGGTCGGAAATAGCGTCAACGAACAAAAATGGAAAGGAAATTCCGGCAGTATCCACCATTTTTTAAAACGTGGGAATTCCGTCCAACCATGTGCATTGGTCGAAAATTCCGTCTAACTACGTGCGTTGGTCGAAATTCCGACCAATATTGGACGGAAAACTCCACATATTATATTGTTGGTAATTTTCCTTCCCAACTGTTGTAGGAAAATCTTAAATCATATGGAATGTTTTTTATTATTTTTAATATTACCAAAATTTTATTTATATATGTTGTAAAATAAATGTATATTTCATCAACAAATTAATTGACACACTAAGGGGTGTGTTTGGAAATCCCTGGAAAATGAGTTCTGGAAATCATTTTCCAAGTTTCCAGTGTTTTGGATGTGGCCTGGAAATATCAAGTCAACGGAAATCATTTTCCGTGACTTTGGAAAATAAGCTAGTTTTGGAGGAAAATGACTTCCCTTTTTTTGGGGAAGTCAATTTTAACTTTTACCCAACATCATCAACACCATTACCACCACACCACCATACCACCGCCGCCGCCATCACCACCATACCACTGTCACCCACCACCACCACCACCATACCACCGTTCCACGACCACCACCCATCACACCACCTCCACCGCCCCACACCACCACACCATTACCACCGCAACCACCGTTCGCCACCACATACCACCATACCACCGCAACCACCGTCGCTGCCACCCACACCATACCACCGCTGCCGGCCATCACCCCATACACCGCCACCACCACCATACACGCAACCACCGTCGCCGCCACCACACCATACACCACCACTGCCACCACCGTCATACTACCACACACCATCACACCAACACACTACCGCCGCCGCGCCACCACCACCATACTACCGCAACCACTGTCCGCCGCCGCCACGATCATACACCGCCACCACACCACCACCATGACCACCGCTACCAACCACCACCGTCATACACCATAACAAATTATTATTATTATTATTATTATTATTATTATTATTATTATTATATATAACGTATAACACCACTACCCACGTACACCACCAACCACCACCATAATATTTTGATATATTATTAGTTTTTTTTTTTTGAAAAACTTAGCTATTTTTTATTATATTAATTAATATTATATTATTATATATAATTATATATGTTGTAATATTCTAAATAAAATAATTAAAATGTTTAATTATACAATTCTACTCATTTTCTAGAAATGAACCAACACACAAAAACAGTTTTCCAGAATGCAACCAAACACCGGAAAGGAAAATGTTTTCCGGAAAATGACTCATTTTCCAAAAACATTTCCAGAAGTCATTTTCTTGCTTTCCAAACGGACCCTAAATCGAAAATTGAAATATATTTAAACATCAAAATTATTTACAACAAAAATTATGGTCATGTTCATAAAAATAAATAATAAAAAAAAGTCATGAAATATATACTACTCAATTGATACTACTTAAGTATGTTGCACCCAAATAAGCTTTCAAATCCGGCACTACTTCAATGGCTTTGATCAATGAAGCATCCACGACCTTTCTTCAATGACTTTGATCAAGTGTAGATCTTCACCAAAATTAGACCGTGATAGATTTCAAAATGCAAAACCATACAGAAAACATAAACAATACTTGAAAAACAAACTTAGAAGTCTTTTCTCTCTTGCAAATGCAAATGATCCAGCAGCAACAAAATCATCATAAGCAACCTGAGATAAACATTTCATCAATTAAACTTGAAATGCACCACCATCCATCAAAAGCACCCATACATGTTAGGGATAAATAAATTGGGATCTCAACTTTAATTCTTAACAGACTGAAAAATGTTACAAAAGCTAGGCAGGGAAGAGCAAGACCATATATAATATGTAATAGTCCATTCTATCTACTCAAGTACTTACAGCTCAATAATGTAACAAGTCACTACTCACCTGGGCATCAACGTTAGCATCATATCCCTGCTACAAATTAAGCTGCAGCCTCCCAATATATCTTGATCCAGGGAGTAAGTAGCCATTGCCTCCAATAAGTGCAAAATTGCCTACAAGTAAAACAAGGTGAAGTACCGTCACTTGATGAGAAGATTTACAACTCCATCCCCACTCCGATCCATATCCATCCATGAGAAATCGTGGGAATAGGAAGAGAGAAATCCACCTCTCGGTACTAAAATCATAGTGAATTATTATCATAAACTCTATCATAGCTTGAGCATCATCAAGCAGCTTGCATTTCATTTAGCCAATGCAGCAGTGCAAAAATATATCAGATGCCTGGAGGTCTGGAGTGGCGATGGCGGTCTTGAGGCGGCGATGCGGTCTTGAGGCGGAGACGGCGGCTTGCGAGTTGCTACGATTTGAAGGAAGAGGAATGACTAGGTCTGTGCATATGCGGCTTAAGAAAAGAACTAATGTTTTAGGGATTTAGGAGAGGTTGAAAAAGAAGAGAGCGGAAGATGCGTAGGTTGTAAAGTTTTATGTACCAAGAAGGCACCCAAGAGCAAAAATTTGGTGGGAATTTAAAATTCTTACCATTCTTAATTTATACCTTGTTGACATTTTTGTCAAATTCTAGTCAAACAAGGAATCCATAATCAAACGAGACTTAGGAATGACATTCCTAATCTAGTAAGGTTTGACAGTCCTAATCCTATCTACACTCTATATGCTGATCTATAAAAACAGCCGCTCAACTTATCATCAATCACGCTTTCAACATCTATCTGTGAGCACGAGAGTCATTGAGAAGAGATTCCCAAATTCCCTTGAAAAGTAGTACAAGTGTTTAGGTTACAATAGTTGAATAGGATATCATATTGTGTAATCCCCATTCCCTAAACCAAGTGTACTTTGAATATTAAGCTTTTAGTGGATTTAGGCAATTCTCAATTCGAGAAGTGCCTCGCAGCTTAGGGTTGTTTGCCCCGAACTGCGTTATAATATTATTGTGTCGCAACTCCAGTTTCAACATACACAGATCCAACTTCTATATTAATTTCATTTGGTATCAGAGCAGGTCTGCTTAAGTTATTAGCAGGATCCAGATGGAGTTTCCCAGAGAAGGTCTGTCAAACAACAGACCACCAGCCTTACTTGGAACAAACTTCTCCTACTGAAAGCTCGAATGCAAATATACATTCTAGCACAAGGAGAAGGTGTCTGGAATGCTATAGAAAACGAATGGAAAACCCCAGTAGATGACAAAGGAAATGCAAAGCCTAGAGCTGATTGGAGTGAAGAAGAGATGACTGAATATGATTTTAACTCGAAAGCCATGAATGCAATATACGGAGCAGTAAGTGAAGACACTTTTAAGCTAATCGCGTCAACTCGCATAGCCAAAATTGCATGGGTATATTGTGCGATCATCATGAAGGAAATACAACTGTGAGGCAATCTAAGCTACAAATGATACAAACTGAGTTTGAAAATCTGAAAATGGAAGAGGAAGAAAACATCACCCAATTTTAGTGCCAGAATCTTAAGCATATCTGGTGATGCATTCAATCTAGGCGAACCTATACCTGAGCATAGGATCGTCAAGAAGGTACTTCGTTCACTACCTAGGAGATTCCAAATGAAAGTCACTGCAATCCAGGAAAATAAAGATCTGAACACTTACAAATTGAGTGATCTAATAGGAAATCTTCAGACCTATGAACTTGAGATATTACAAGGCCAGAAAAATAATGGTAAAGGAATAACATTACAATCCAGACAAGAAGAGAACTCTGAGACAGATTCAGAACTTTGGAACAGTCGATCGCCCTATTGACAAAGAATTTTAACCGAGTCCTTAAAAATTCAATAAATCCAGGAATAAGAGTTCTCCGAACAAACCAAGGTAATACTTCAAATCAGAAAATCATACAATCCAAAGAGAAAAGAGAATACTAGTACGGATGGAATACAGTGCTATGAGTGCAAAGGTTTTGGACACATTCAAACTGAATGCGCCACATACTTGAAAAGAAAGAATAAGACGTATATAACAACTCTAAGTGAAGATTCAGATAGTGAAGAAGATGATAACAACACAAACTTTGTGCATTTTACTGCAGTCATGAAGACAACAACAGTGATGACTCACAAGAATTACTTGAAGCATACACTCAGCTAAATGCCAAGTGGGAACAAATCATCAAGAAAAAACTTAGAACTCATGGAAGATAATCACTACTTGAAGAATGAAAAGGAACGAGTTGAAAATCAATACAAGGAACTCCAACATGAACTGGTAGACGCAAAAATAGGAAGCTAAGCTATTACAGGAAATCAAGGAGCTTACCCGAAAGGCCCAGGACTCCAAACACGGTTACCAGTGAGAATAATCAACCTGAAATCCAGGAAGTGTCGCAACAGCACTTCCGACATCGAAGAAGAATAAGGTGCTACTACTGTCACAAACTAGGAACATCAAAGCACACTGCTACAAGAGAAAAAATGATTATTACTACAGACAAAACAACAGAGCATGGCAGCCATACAACAGAATCACTAGCAAAAGGTTTGGGTAAGAAAAGATCAAAATGTTGCATACACCTCCAAAACAAACAAAGAGCATGATATATGGTATTTTGATAGCGGATGTTCTAGGCACATGACCGGAAATCCATAGAATTTAGAGAACATACACTACACGGATGAAGGATATGTTACCTTTGGAGATGGAGGA
>VALG01017538.1:0-20877 GCA_009835305.1 Ipomoea purpurea
TAACTTTGTAATTGTTTATCTTCATTAATTGTATGATATAGTAAGTTGAAGAGAATTTATTTATTTTTTTGTGAGTTAGATAGTGTAAATGAAAATGGACAAACTCCTGTGCACCTTAGGAAGCTAACAACAATCCAACACTCTGAAGCATTGTGTAATGAGGTTTTTGCACAAAGAATAAGAAAAGACTAGTGTGAACATTATGAACTTCATTCAGCACACTTTTTTGACTCTATATATATATATATAGTTTATATGTATACACGAGAACGAGACGTTCACGTAACTAAACGAAACAATGGCCATAATGCATCAATAATAAGCCCATGAAAGAACTAGGTATCAGTGCTTGCAAAGCCTAAAATACACACACAAGTAGCAGCCAAGTTGGTGCACGATCTTTCCAGTAGAAAACCCGACGCACCTATTGCTGTTTGGCAGAGTTTTGCTGGATCCACCGAGGCTTTTCGTTCGAGTCCTCAGACATCTTCCCTGCCGCTATGGTTGCCATTTTTGAGGATATTGTACTTGCAGAGAGGACAGGTGGCATTTATGAACAACCACTTGTCTAAACAGGCACAATGAAAATGGTGACGGCATGGGAGTTCACGAAGTTCAATGCCTCGTCATAGGAACAGAGGCAGATACAGCATTCCTGCATCAAGAGCTAACAAGTTAGAAAGGTGAAGGTGTGTGGCTACATTTTGTAATTAAATGTAATAAAACCTCATTGGCTTGGTTGCACGGGCCATGTTTATTTCTTGTAATGGAAAATATTAGGTATTAACCAATGTCACACCAGGACCCAGCATCTTCCAAAATCTTGAAATAGCGACATACTAAAGTCTAAAACAACAAATTTAGTCCAGTATTGACCATTTTTATTATGTAGTGTACACATATTCATAGTTAATCAACAGTCAATATGTCTGATTTTGTCATCCATATTGCTTGAAGTTCCAATATCTGTGCAACTATTTACTTTTACATAACGTTTGATGGAATAAGTTGAAAGGTTTTTAGTGCAGTATAAAAATCTGTGAAATGAAAGAGATGATAGTTGTTTAATGAAGCTTACAGCATCCTCCGCAGAAAGAACATGTTCAGTGGGTGAATTCAGTATCACATTCAATCATTACCCTCCCAAATGACTCTTGAATCTCACCATTTTGTTTCTCAAAATCACCAAGTTTCCTGAATTTGTACTTGGTCAACTGTTCAATGTCTTCCTTAGTTGCTCCCTCCTATTGCAACAGAGAGGCAATATTCAAAAAGAGAACGATACATAGGCAGTTCAAAAGGAGATGTGACAGCTCAAATAAAAGAGCACTGGTCTCAAGATTGGCAAGCCACATGCTGTAGAACATAAATATTCCTCACTTTTCTTGATTGCTAGTGGAGATGCCTTAGTGGGAGACAATTGGAGAGAGTGAGCCAGTGGGGTATAGAGACAGTAACAAAGTTTTAAGATGTTAGACGTTTCCCTTTTCTCTTTAACAAAGATATATATATACTACTATATATATATATATATATATATATATATATATATATATATATATATATACTATATATATTACAAAATCAAAGAAACCAGGTAAAAAAGAAATTGATGTGGAAGAGAATTCCAAACAAGTGTAACTAGGGTCTCTCCACTTGAGGTCAGTCTATCAATTTGATTAGTCTGAGGACAAGGGGAACAAAGACTAGGATAAGGAAGTTGGCCATTATAGAACCAAAGCATGTTGCAAAACTCATATTCACATAATTATGTCATAGAGGAAATGAACATGGATAATGCATTCTTCCAAACAAACCAAGTACACAGCAAGGGAAAGTCACATTATACAAATTGTGTCCTGATCCGCCACTGCATATAAGATTGCAATTATACATGGTAGACAACAGCAAACAGCAATTCCAATGACACATGCCACAGCAACGCAGATAACAACAAAGAACACATCAAATGCCAAGAATGTAATGCAAAGCCTGCAAAAAGCATCAAATAATAACACGTCATTTAAAACAAAATGTATACTAATTAAAGCAATAAAAGAGAGGTTCAAGCATACCAGTAAAGTTGAGGGAATCATGGGGCACCTCTCACCACCAGCAGATACCCAGTAAAATCCAACAATCACCAAATAAATGAGAACATTGTATTGGCAGACTCCAGGTGCTTTGCAACACTGGAACACACACATTACAACAAGAGTTAAATTCCTCTAATGTGAGAGCTGAGCAACAGTAAAGCTACCACTATAGATATTTTCGTTCATTACTAGAACAAAGATCTCTCCTACAGATTCCACAATAAGAATCTTCAGTAGATATCACATCCAGTACCTAATATGACGTTCTTAAAAATATAGAAACATAGTGTTTTTGTTTAGGTTCAATCGAGCAATTACACAACGCCCATTACTATACTCACACATGTTTTCAGCATCTCTGAAATCTGATTCATAGTTTGCACTTAAATCTGAAAGTTGGTCTTATATTAATTGATGAAGCATGAATGGGATCATACTGCGTAGACAAAAATAAACTCTCAAATAATATAATACAAACCACATACATGTTAATGTCATGAGGAGGTCACCGACAGTAGCAATGAACCACACTGAGATTAGCAAATAAGATAGTTTAATGGCCTTTAATCATTGAACCATTCCTAATTGCTCCAGTTCATACATCAAGAAATCAAGAAATGGAAATTAATAGAGCTTAATAAAGCTGCAGAATTTTTGCTAACAATATTCATTCTCCACTGACTTCACCTCAGTAATTTAAAAGTAACTACAATAGACACAGCAAAAGACTGAAAAGTATCATACCTAAGAGTCTTCATATTCCTTAAATTTCAATATTTCATAAGCCTACTTAAACATAATAATTCATCCAGTACTTCATATCAATTACTGTCTGTGGGATAAATTCACAATAGACAGCAAAAAATCAACAATTGAACAAAACATGCACCTAAAGTGATTGCAGAAGTAAACACCTAGAGGAAAAGTGGATACCTGGGTTCGTCCTCATTCTGGCGCCTTTCTGGGCATAATCACCAGTCTCTTTCATCGCTTTCGGAGCTCGAATTCGCACTGCTCCAACCTCTGCTGCGCTTATCCGTCTAGAACTCAAGCTCTCGGGTGAACTTCGCCGCCGTCTATACTCCACAAAGACACAAACCATATGAAGCACACACTGGCAAGCGTAGCCAATAATCCAGAGCCTGAGAGGCATCAAGGGCGACTCCTTGCGGCTCATAACTAACACAGCGATCGAGACTACGATGAAAGCTAAGTTCCAGATGAGATCCAGGATGACGATAGGCTTCGAGTAAGCCCAATCGCTCTGTCTCTCCTCGATTTGCTCCGCCGCCGCGCACCCGCATCGACGGCTCCGCATCATCCTCCGACTGCTGGCTCGCCGCAGGAACCGAGCCGCCCTCTTTAAGCTCGGAGAATTGCGCATGAATCGCCGGCTACGGAAGATCTGGTCGTTAAGCAAAGGCGTCGTGTCCACTCCTCCGCCGCTGCCGCCGCCATCAACGGAACCGGAGTTAGCGTCTGCGCCGGAAGTTTCCTCGTTCGGATCCCTAGCCGTCGACATCTCTGCCGGAAAATCACAACAATTTCTCCTTAGGTACACAGAAAGGAAGATAGGAAGAAGCTCACGGAAGATGAATTGAGATTGATCGAGACAAATACAATTCCACTTGTTTGACAGCTGACAACTGATTAACGGTTACGATTGCCTTCAACGCTGTGTCTGTAAACAGACAATTATCCCTTTATCCATTCCAGCTTTCACTGACCCACCAATTGAATTAAAATTATTTATAATTTATTTTTAATATTAATGTAATTACTTTAAAATACAAACCCTTGAGTTAAAAAAATTGATCCAATCATTCCTAGAAATACTTTTCAATAATAATAACAAATTAATTTATGTTATAAATATTATTATTATTATGGTCATTATCACAAGACATTTCATTTGCCTTATATTTATTTCATTATTTATGTTATAGAAAATAAAGGGTTATATGAATGTATATATATACATGTTCAAGGCAAAATGAAATGGAGAACTTGTGTTCTTGAATTCTTGAGTTTATCTTGTGTTCTACCTTTTTCTCTAATTTTTCATTCCATTTTGCAATCTTCTTCATACATACAATTGATGTGTTACCGTACAATAATAATAATAACAAATTCAATTTAGTGAATATTTTGACTTAATAATATTAAGAAGGAATTTTAAGGATGAAAAAGTTCCATCATGATTAATTTGTTAATATGTATGAAGTAAATTTCATACTAAAAATATATATATATGCAACCGTCTCAAGAGAAGTAATCAGTTTAGAATCTCATATCTTATGGTATTTCAATTTCACATTGATAATAACAAAAAAAACTTTTGAAAATGAGTCATAATATTTTTATTTCTAGTGTTTGGTTGCATTTCAAAAGAAAATGTTTTGATGTGCTTGGTTTATTTTTCAAAAAACGAACAATAAAGATAGAGTCAAATACCCTAAACTTTATCCAGTCAACTCTGAAAATAAAATTGGTGACCTCGCCTTCTACTAGAGATGGAAGACCAATTGGTCGCCTTCCCACCTCAGAGAAGGCAACCATTGGTCGTCTCCAATGGAAAGCGACAGTTGGTCATCGAGAAGATAGGTCGGGGAAGATGGCTGAGGAAGAATGTCCGAAAGGCGAATAGAAGAGGCTTGGAAAATAACTTTCCTGAAAAAATGAGAAACTGTTTTTCATAAAAATAAGTGATTTTCCTCTTTGACGGAAATTGATTTTTCATGATTTAATTTTCTAAGCCTTACCCAACACTGAAAATTCGAAAAAATGATTTTCATTAATCATTTCCATATTTTTAAATTACACCTTTACAACACGTTTGGTTCACAGAATGAATTTGAAGGGAATGAGAATGTTATTCCATAGGGAATGGAATAAATAAATAAGAAATATAACACGAATTGTATTCTCCAAAAGCATGGGAATGGCTAATACCAATGTCCCCTATGAATGACTATTCCCATTACAAAGAGAATGGCTTAGTAATATTTCCTATGACAAAGTGACCGAACCAAACAATGGAATATGTCTATTCTAAAGAATGTCATTCCATTCTTGACATATTCCATGAACTAAATATGTCATTATAGTTTAGTCTTTACGCTATCCACAAAAATAAAATTTAAAATTGAAAGTTCAGGGGTTCCCTAAGTAATAATTTGTAGCCAAAGACACTTTCAAAACGTGCCAACTTTACTTTTCTATTAATCTTATCGGGTTTGAGATAAATCAAAATAAAATTACATTTTTCGTTCATAAATTATAAGATAATTGTAAAATTTGTTCATTGAGAATTGATCATGCTCACTTTTCGTCTCTAAATTATCACTAATTTTTCATTTTTTGTTATTTCGTATTCAATTTTTATTCACGAGTTATATTAAAATTGCATATTATATCCCTAATATTTTATTAGTAAAGAACCTAAAATACAACGTTAATAATAACTTAAAGATGAAAAATGAGTATGACCAACCTAGCAATTCTATAACTATCAAGTTAAAGACGAAATGTACAATTTGGTGCTAAATCAAAATTATTGACCTTTTTTTGTACAAGAGATTCTTTTTCATTTTGAATGAATTTTGATTCTTCCTCTGCTCTCCACTCTCCTTTCGGAGAACGCCATAGCCAGCTCCCTTTCCATCATTCTTCAATCTTCAACGACGCCCTTCAATCCTCTCTCACACGCAGTATATACTATATACAATCAAACTTGCCAAAAAGCCGAGTTCTTTTTGTTTTTTGTGCCCATTAAATTAGAATTAATAATGTTCTTTAAGATCGTTATTTATTGAGGCCATGAGCAAAATGAAGCTGCATCGTTTCAACCCTCTGCATAACTGTATACAGCTAAGTCGTAAACTTCAAACTCTCGTAAATTCAACTTCAAGAAGCTCCCATGAATCTGGTTTGATTGATAAAAATCGAACCTTGGGTGGTTTGTCGAATCGGGCTCTGTAGATGAGGCTCGTGTTTTGTTTGACAAAATGCCTGAGAAAGATGAGTTTACATGGAATGCAATGATTTCAGCATATGCAGAAACAGGGAGGCTTGCTGAAGCAAGACAATTATTTAACAAGGCCCCAAACAAGAGTTCCATTACATGGTCAACAATCATTTCTGGATACTGTAAATATGGGCTGAAAGTGAAGGCTTTGCGCTATTTTGGGCAATGCAGAATGAGGGGCATAGGCCGAGCCAATCGATCTTGGAAGCGTTCTTAGGATTTGCTCTATCAAGTGTTTGCTTTTGAGAGGTGA
This sequence comes from Ipomoea purpurea, assembly GCA_009835305.1. Classification (NCBI taxonomy): domain Eukaryota; kingdom Viridiplantae; phylum Streptophyta; class Magnoliopsida; order Solanales; family Convolvulaceae; genus Ipomoea; species Ipomoea purpurea. The sequence goes on from VALG01017538.1 coordinate 6,377, forward strand.
ACAGATTCATGCATTAGCAATCAAGACTGGCTTTGATCATAATTTGTTTGTTACTACCGGTCTTGTAGACATGTATGCGAAATGTATGCGTGTTGTGGAAGCTGAGTTTGTCTTTAAGACGATGCCAAGTGGGAAAAATCATGTTACTTGGACTGGCAATGATCATTGGGTATTCCCAGAATGGCAATTCTTTAAAAGCTATTGAGTGCTTTTGTGGCATGAGAGCAGATAATGTTTATGCCAATCAGTATACTTTCCCTGGCGTTTTATCCGCTTGTGCTGCAGTTTGTGATTTAGCGTTTGGAGTTCAGGTCCATGGCTGTGTTCTCCGGGGCGGTTTTGGTGCTAATTTATTTGTTCAGAGCGCATTGGTAGATATGTATGCCAAATGTGGGGATTTAGCAAGTGCCAGAAAGGAGTTGGAGTCAATGGCAGTTGATCATATCGTTTCTTGGAATGCCATGATACTCGGGTGCGTGAGACAAGGATTTGCTAACGATGCACTGTCATTGTTCAAGGAAATGCTCGATAGAGGCATTAGAAACCGACAATTTCACATACCCGTCTGTTCTTAATTCTCTTGCCATCACAAAGGATGTGAAAAACGGGAAATCAGTCCACTGTTTAGTCATCAAGAGTGGCTATGATACTCACAAGCTTTGTGAGTAATGCGCTTGTGGATATGTATGCTAAACAAGAAGAGCTAACGTATGCAAAGGAAGCGTTCGATGGCATAGCAGACAAGGATGTGGTTTCGTGGACATCTCTCGTCACGGGATGTGCTCACAATGGCCAGGCACGATGAATCTCTAAAGTTGTTTTCGCGAGATGATATCTGCTGGGATTGGTCCCGATCAGATTATCTTTTCCAGCGTTTTAATTTCGTGTGCGGATCTTGCAGTACTCGAGTTTGGACAACAAGTCCACACGAACTATATTAAATCCGGCCATGGGAACTCAGTATCTGTCGATAATTCTCTTATAACCATGTATGCAAAGTGCGGGTGCCTAGAAGATGCAGACAGAGTTTTTGACTCGATGCATGCTCGAAACGTGATGACTTGGACTGCTCGTATAATAGGCTATGCGCAAAATGGAAAGGGGCGAGAATCTGTGAAATTCTACGACAGTATGATAGCAAACGGGATAAAACCCGACTTCATTGCATTCATAGGTTTATTGTTTGCTTGTAGCCACGGCAGGTCTTGTCGAGCTAGGGAAGGACATATTTCAAATCCATGACAGAAGTTTACGGGATAAAACCCGGCCCCTACCACTACACCTGCATGATCGACCTCCTCGGGCGCTCTGGCAAAATGCAAGAGGCCATGGAGCTGCTGAGCAAGATGGAAGTCGAGCCCGATGCAACAGTGTGGAAAGCGCTGCTTTCCGCCTGTGGGGTCCATGGAAATCTCGACCTAGCGGAGAAAGCCGCAGCCATGCTGTTCGAACTGGAACCCCACGACCCCGCCCCTTACGTTATGCTGTCAAACGTCTACTCTGCAGCTGGGAAATGGGAAGCCTCTTCGAGAACCCGAAGGCTAATGAAGGCGAAGGGCGTTCACAAACAGCCTAGCTATAGCTGGATGGAGACGAACGGCGTGGTGCATAAATTCTCGTCCGAGGACAGGAACCACCCGAGAGCTAACGAGGTTTACTCGAAGGTCGACGAGGTTTTGATGTCGATTAAGGAGGCTGGATATGTGCCTGACATGAAGTGTTCTCTTCATGACATCAATGAAGAAGGTAGGCAGCAAAGTCTTGCTTATCATAGTGAGAAGTTGGCTGTTGCATTTGGGCTTCTTTACTTGCCAAAGGGAGCTCCCATTAGGATATACAAGAACCTTAGAGTTTGTGGCGATTGCCATACTGCCATGAAGTTCATTTCAAAGGTTTTCCAACGCCATATTATACTCCGAGACTCCAATTACTTCCATCATTTTAAACTAGGAATGTGTTCCTGTGGAGATTATTGGTAGGATTCTACAAGATTTTGGAAGTGTTTGATAAATGGCTACTAGCTGTTAGCAGTTAGCTGATTGGATTTGTGGTAAATTACATACGCTCGCTGGCCGTGTTAATCTTTAAAATCTACAACTATTGATGATGCTCTTAACCCTTGTATCGAATAAAAAAAATAAGAAGTAACCAATACAAGATATGATGTTTACCCCAAGATTGAATTTGAGAATGAAATAAATGGCAATAAATATAGTGTTTCGTGCAAGAATGGTTTTTGGTACATAAATCACTTCCCTTGAAAGACAACACGTGGAAGAAAGACAAGAAAAGGGTGCAGAATTAAGGTAATCCCTAAGTCAATCTTATTGACCTCTCCACAAGTTATAAACAACCCAAGTAGCTAAAGCCATTTGCCCAGCATCAAGATTCAAGAACACATGAAATCAGTCTCTCTTTCTCTCTCCCATCATCATCTAAAACAGCCCAAGGCATTCATGAGCTAACTATTTACACACACATATAGTAATATGCATGCCAATCCATCAATCCATAGAAAATCACCTTGAACATTTGACAACCTGTTTCTATAATCCTTCATCCTTAGCGCGAAGACGAAATAGCAGTGATTGCGTATTGATAACCCAACCTTGCAGAAACAAATTTACACCCGCCTAAATTGATAGCCGTGGCTCTCAACATATAGATTTGCTCATGTGCTCGGGGATGAGACGGTTTCGCAGCTCGGCTGGCGCACTGGCTAGCTCTGCGTGGGTGTGATTAGCGGTCAGATATGTGTATCGGAACCAAAGGAGAGAAGGAGGAACGAGAACGAGCCTTACCTTGAGGAGTAAAATTGAATAGAGCAGGCAGAGGTTTGCCATTCGGTAGGCACGCGTTTGGCTCTCGCAAAGAATCAAAGAACGGGTGTGCGCAAGCCTCCAAACTGTAAAGCAAAAACACAAAACACGGGTTCAGAACTGCGTTTCCTAACACAAACAGCTTTCGGAGAGATTCAGAGAGAGAAACCGGTAGGAAATTGTTATACTTACAGCAGTACAACGCAGAGTCGGTGAGTACTGGAGCATTCTCGATATTAGATCCCACTGCCTCGCAGGCATTCTTTTATGAAATACCTAAAAAAAAAAAAAGAAGTCAAAATCAGCTTTTTTCAAATCGAAGGATTAAAAAAGGAGACAAAAGAAAACAGATCAAACCATAAATTTCTTAACAAACCTTGTGCAAGGGATGAGCTTTAATTTGAGGAAACTTTGAATTCTGTATAGTTCGGAATTCATTAACTTAATCTCCTCTCTAGTTGGTGTCCCAAAATCTGACGTAAAAAATAAAAAAATAAAAGCCATCAGCAAGAGTTCAAACCAAAACAAATCCCGAAGAGAGAGTAAAGTAATCGATAGCACACCTTAATGACTTCAACTAGTTGATCGATACTGCTTCCCCGGGAAATAGAGGCTGCATGAGATGTGCAACGGGAAGTATATCAGACTATCACGACAAATGAAACATTGACGATCATGAATTCACAACAAACAAATTAATTACCGGTCCAAGAAGTAGCTCAGCCATAACACAACCAACAGACCACATATCAATAGCAGTTGTATACTCCGTAGCCCCAAAGATCAATTCTGGAGCCCTATAGTAGCGAGAACATATGTATGATATATTTGGCTCACCGCGCATCTAAAGTGGAACAAATAGATATTAATATTTCAGCCAAAATAAAACTAAAAAAACGGAGCTCTTTTCCCAGTAAATATCACATACCAATTTCTTTGCACTCCCAAAATCACAAAGCTTTAGCTGATGAGTATGGGAATTAACCTGCAGCAAGCATCAAAATCACAAACTCAGCAATATTGCAAGAAAATACACCTTGGAGATTTCAAGTGCGGAAATATTAGCCATTATGTAGAAAGAAGTAAACCCGTAGCTCAAAAAGGGGAAAAGACAAAATTCTCACCAATATATTTTGTGGTTTAATATCACGGTGACACACACCAATTATACAGTGTAAATAATTTAGAGCTCGACAAATCTGCAAAAATAGAAAGAAACCAAAAATTAAAGCACACCAAAAAGATAATAGTCGCTAAACAGGGATAGATTATTCAAGCTTTAAGTGAATCAGCACTGAACTTCACCTGGTATGTATACAGTTGAACATATATAATGGGCATAGGTTGGTTCATTCTGCAATAGTTCCTAGAAACTCGGTAGATAGTTTCGGGCACATACTCCAGCACGAGGTTGAGGTACATTTCTTTCTTCTCGGTAGTTGAATAGAAAGAATGCTTCAGTTGAACAACATTAGGGTGATCGACTAAACGCATAATCTGGAGTTCGCGGTTCTTGTATCTCCTGTCCTGTAGCACCTTCTTTATAGCCACAGTATCACCGGTTTCAAGGCAATTGGCCTATGATGTAACAAAAGCAGAAGAAAAAATTTAGAAGCCTGTACAACATTAATCTTCAACAATAACCCAGCTTCTCTTGCATATAACGGGATCATAGTACTTTACCTGAAAAACAACTCCAAATGAACCACTCCCTATCACCCGCTCTGCCATGTAAGACAAATTCTGAAACAAAGAACACAGTGGATCAGTTTCAATCAAAATCAAGATAATTTTGTTAAAAAAAACTTCATTTGTTGTCATCACGGCAGTATCCAACAACAACAATAATGAAACAAAACTACACAACTCGTTGGTCTAAGGAGGAGAAAGTAAGTAAAGCTCGACAACGTTCAACCATGGGAGGTTAGTTCACCTGCTTCTGTTGTCCATTTTGACCACCCACAGTAGTTACAATTATCTGACCTACTTCAGTCCCGTTACCGCTAACAACGGCCGGCTCACTTTCCTGCATGAAATACACAAACTATCAGTGACAATTGACGCTACACTATAACACTAAAATTTCCTCTTTCCAAGTTTCCAGCAACATAAGTGGCATTATCATTCTAACTAGTCCGAGATACGGTAGCACTAACCTTTAAGTTGGCCTCATGGTTATCAATATTTTCATCTCTAATTTTCATTTCTTTCATTTCTTTGGGAAGCTCATCATAGCCAGATTTTTCGGTTCCAGCCACATTTGGCACATCCGTGGTAGTTCCCTGAGATATCGAAGCTGCATCCTGTCTTAATGCAGTGGTGGATTCTTCCTTCGGTTCGGGTTCATCCCTAGCCCTCTGATCAACCTCTTGCTCAACCTTCGCCCTCTTAATGCTGGAATCCCCTCCCTAAGATAATCCAATCGAGTCAAAAAAGAATCACATTATCAACTCCTACCCTATTATATATCTACTCTATTTCAGTCAAATTCCATACTAGGCCATATGAATAGGCTAAGCAAAAACAAGAAAGCCAACTAGTAAACATATAGCAAAAATGATGGGAAAATCCAAAGCACATAATCAAAGAACTGATCAAAGAAATCACTAACACAAGATCTCACAGAGAACCTATCCAAATCCATTTCCTCTATCCAAGCCACAATGGCAGCCATGACTTTATCTTTACCCCTAATCAATGCATTTATAGAGCTCAAAAGCTTTAAAAATCAAGATGCCAGTCAACAGCTCGCACTATAAAGCTCATAAACAAGCAATACAACATTCAAATCGCCGCCCAAAAGCAACAATTTCGTGAAAAGAAGACGGTGTATGAAAAGGAAAGGATCCAATACAAACATGTTCAAACAAAAATCTCAAAAACCAATCCATGTAAAACAATAAACAAAATCAAGATCTTTTTTTGTCAATCAAAGTACGTAATGAATCCCGAATCAAAAAGCAAAAACAGATAAATTCCTGAAACAATAAAGCCAATATTACAGAGATAAACAACAGATTGAAACAAACGGGAATAATATACAACAGACAGAAGCATGATTGAAAGAGAGATTACAGGATCAGAAACGGAAGAACGGCCGGAAGTAATGCTCTTGAGGCGACGCATCATATTCATTTTATTTTTTCCGATTTCAAACGGCGGATGCCCAAATCCTTCCCCCCTCTCTTTCCCTAACCCTCAACTGTAAGAGGATTGAAGATTGAAGATCAGAAAAATTGGAGAAAGAGAAAGAGAAGGAAAGAATGAATGGAATGGGGAGGCCTTCTCTCCCTCTCGCTTCTAGCTGCGTTCAACAATATACAGCGAAGAGAGAGAGAATTTTCCCAGTAAAAAAAAATAAATAAATAAATAAAATCAAATAAAAATAAAAATAAAAATAAAAAACAGTTCCTCCTCTCTCTCTCTATTGTCTTCGCTTTTTCCCTTTATCTTTTACTCTTTTGTTCTGTTGTGTCTTCTTGTTCTTCTTCTGTTCAAAAATGAAGAAATAAATATAAATTTAAAAAAATAAATGAAAAAGAATTCTTCGTCAAAGTTGTGCCTGACGACCAATCTTCCCTGCTACCCACTTTGTGTACTTGTAGTCAAAAGTGGTTGTTGACCATAATTGCTCATCGGACGGTGGGATTAAGATTTGGATCCAAGTAAAGGGGTAGGGTACCCATTCTTTACTCATTATAGAATTCCAATCCGGAATACATTTAAAATTACTCAAATCTAAATATACTCCGTATTTAATAAGAAAAATGAGATAAATATGTCATGGATGAATAATTAAGTCGATAAGTATGATTTTAGTATTTAAAAATTATGAGTCTGTTATTACAAACACACTATTGATTGAGTCTATCGATTAGTACAATTACCTCTGATATGTTATGGTTTGCGAGTTACATAGGAATAAATTTTCCTCTCTTACTATATGGTTTGCTAACCTACTAATTAGGGTTTGGAACGATAAGCTATTAGTATTATTTGAGTGGTGTATTAATAAATGAAATTGCAATGGTGTTTACTTTATAAATAATTAGACATTGTCTTTTTTTTTTTTTTACTTCGTATTTTGTTTATTGTATAAATATTTACTGGTGGAGAAATATTTATAGAATGTATTTACAGTACACTTGCTTAGGGTACGACCTGAATGGCATGGGAAATATTTTCTGACTTTGGCCGACCTTGTGTTAGACTGATTCGATCTTGTGTTAAGACCGAACAAATAGCTAAGTTAATGTTCACTTTTTAGCTTACATCGAGATCATAATCGACCCTGCGAGGTCGGGGACGATTAACTCGGCACATAAAGAACAAAAATGTCAAGAACCTTTGCATACGTGGGTAGTAGTGATGCATCCGACCCTCCTTTGCATGTGGCGCACATGCCGCCCACCGCATGTGTTTCCTTCGCACTTTATAAATAGCGCATTTTATGCCTTGGAAGAGGGACCTTTGGCATTTCTACCTAACTACCATATGCTCGGGACTCTTCAGCCCACTGTCACACGTCTCTGACCCAAACACTTAACCAACAGCAGACTTGCACAACCTTACAAAACAAATTCATATATCTCACTGTACTTACCACATTAAATAAAAAAATAATAGAAAGACCCATATATTAGCCTAGCTACTACATTTACCATATCACTCGAACATAAATACATTAGGAAATAATTTATTGTCGTTATATGTCTCATATTATTGTAATTTTTAAACACATTAAATGGAAAAGTCCAAATTTCAAAAGAGATGAAATTGACAATTTTAAATCAAATTCTCAAGTTGATATAATAAAGACAATAACATAATGCGACGTGTTAATAATAAAAATAAGGATTATGAAATAATCAACGCAGTATAAATGTACAATGGGGAAATGAGTGCTACGATCAAATTAGCGAAGTATAAAGGGAATTATGAGGAATCGAGAAAGGGAATATCTGAAGCTTTGCGCGCGGCCGTAAACCTATGAACGGCGGTCTGCTGACCCGGTTAACTTTGATTGCCAACAAAAAATTAATGACAAATGAAAAACACAAAGATTGTTGGGATAAAAATATTGCAATTAAGGTAAGAGTAGTTAAGTGTGGACCAAGCATTCTAACCAACCCAAATACATTTTGCTTTGTGGTTTCCTCCTCTTTTTTTCAATTTTTTTTTAAAAATTTTCTTTTTTATATTGACAAAGAAATCTGTAGTCACTATTTGATAGTATGTCCTAATTATGTGTTAATAGATTCAATCGATAAAAATGTTGACAATAATCGAATTCATTACTTTTAGGTATAAGAGGTCTATCGATTCATTACTTTTAGGTATAAGAGGTCTGATGGAGTATCATGGTAACTCAACTGAACATGAACCACAGAAACTACTGCCCACAAGGAGCCCCTCACTTTAAGAGGTTGCTCCCACACTGTCGCTGGTGAGACTCGATCCCTAGTCATTCTTTTTAACTTTCACCTCTATGACCAGTTGAGCTACACATACAATCTATTTTATACGATAATTATGCTCTATCCATTTGTGTACTTTTTCCGTGAATAAAATCAAAATTATGGTCAGTGAAGTAACAGGAATGGGTCAAAATTGTAAGGATTTAAAGATGATATAGATTAGGTAAATTTGATATAATTAGGTAAATATTAGTTTGTCATTGGGGCAGGGATAATCCATAAAAATAACACCAACTAAGGAGTATATAGTACAACCAAATGGTGACAGGCCCAATGGGCATCCTACTACAATAGATTAGGCTTCGAATTTTATACGGATTTCATTACCTATATGGCCCAAAGCTCTAATCGACATATAAGATCCAATATCTCAACCCGCACGGACTTAACTTAATAATTTAATGGGCAGTATTTGGATCAAGGTTTGAATTTTGATGGCAACAGTGTAAAAATTATGTTAAAGTGGACAAATTCTTTGTACGTACTGGTATTGGGCCATGTCCTTCTAACCCATTGAGTCATCGTGATTTACATTCTCTCATATGCTATGTTGGGTCAGAGTGTGGGGGCCCTTAGGATGTAAGATTCAGCCTTTTTGGAGTAAGAAACGAATATCTCATTAGTATAGTTTAGATCATACAATTATACAAGTTTTTTTTATATATATTAAAAATTCATTTTTAACATGCTTATTTTTATATACTGTAAATTCGTTTATAGTATACTAACTAAAAAAAAAATTTATTGGGCAAACTCTTTCTAAGTTGGTAAGATTGTTAACTTGGTTTACAAATTTGATTTTTAATGATAGTAGCTTATTGGTCAATAGTTATAAGGTGGACCCGAGTTCAAAATAACATAATTTATATACTGAATGTACACAAGTTACATACACAATTTACCTTTTATAAAATTGTGACATTCTATATGTATTTTGTGAAAATTCAGTATGTAAATTGTATATTTTAGATCAGAGTTCACAAAATAATTTGTCTTTTAGTCTGTTAGATTTGAACCAGTTAACTATAAACAATTTAGATTAGTGTATACTCTCGAGTAATGAGGGTGACCTATAGTCGACATTATAATTTGCTTGCGACAACATCAATGTATGCTCGGACCAACAGCTAATTCAGATGAGAAAGTCATGATTTCATGGTTGTAAAGTACTGTGTAGCTAATATTTCAATGCGTCGGCGTCGGCGTCGGCTCCGTCTTTAATTCCGGCACATGAGACGGCCCCGTCACGGCGACGGTGACTGATAGAGACTAATCAGTACAGCTGCTTTGAAGTCTGAAGTCTGAATATAATGAACACTTCATAATTTCATCATATTCATATTCTGTATACTTCAGAGTTTGGTAGCTCTCTGGACAGGCCAAAACACTATGGGAATGTAATCTGATTGGACCATTATCTGACTTCACTGACCCAAATAATTGACTCATTAGGTCACCCTTTTTCATATAATTTTTTTTTAATAATGTGATAATATTTTTGAGATATAACAAAAATTACAGAAGAAAATAAATGAACAAAAACTAGATCATATAAAATCTTCAGACGTGTAAATCATGTTCCTATTCCTATAAATCTTTAATCTCCCTTTACAACATCACGGAACACCGATTAAGACTTATGTGAGATACAAGAATATATACAAAAATCTCAAGTTGTTCTACCAAAAATTTTCTTTAAGTTATGTTATGAAAATTCTATCTAAAGATATATTTCCCTAATGTTACAGTAGATAACACAATAAAATATGACCGTGTTAAAATAAACTTTTCATCTATCAGACATTAAACTTTCATTTTTCAAACTTCTATTATAGAGTTTTATTTATGTTAGACCTTTTATCCCAGACCTCTCGCAGATCCTTATCAGATCTTCTTCTCTGCCCATTTTCATATACATTACGTATATATGTACAATTATATGTCTAAGAATACATATTCATAATTATATATATATATATATATATATATATATATATATATATATATATATATAATACATTACATATATTTATATCCAGATTCTGAGAAAAAGTTACTTGGAAGTTTCATGGACTTTATAAACTCTAACTTTCAACACCAAAATTATTCTCCTATATAGAAGATTGTGAGCGAATCTTATGTTGAAAAAATAGTTATAAACAGATATTATAGTGTCCGACATAATCAATATTACTAAAAAAATCTTAAAATTAAAAAAATAAATAAAATGACACAGTAAATTTCAGAGGTTAGATTGTAGGTGTAAGTAAGTGGTAATCACTGCGTTGACGTTCATTAAATCCAATTGCATGTGAAAGTTAGGCAGTTTTTACTTCTGACCTGACAACAATGACAATCATTGCATTCAATTAATTATGGTCCCAATTTATAAACCAAAAACACTATTTACCCTATCAAAATCACGCATATAAATATTTACATATTAACGTTAAAATTTCTTGTGCGCAGTGAGCACCGGTCTAGCCTCTATGGTTCATGTTTAGTTGAGTCACCATGATTTACATCCTCCCCAAATGCTCTGTCGGGCCGGGTGTGGGGGGGCCTTTAGGGTTGAGGTTCAGCCTTTGGAATGATATTAACTTAAAATATAGAAAATTTGTTTAAATGTTTTTTTTTTATAGAAAATTTATTATTTGTCTCTAATTATAAGTAATTTAAAATTTGTCTTTATTATGTAGTCATGGCTCATGATTACCGTCCATAACGTTATAAATTGTGACAGTTGTGTATCTTATAGTCATCATTTTCTACATAAAATACATATTGAGAGATAAAAGATTTACATAACGTCATAGTTATAACTTTTGATGTTGATGGAGAATGGGAGAGGTAGGAATGAAATAGTACGGTATGCGAGAGCGTTTGGACTATAAAAAGGAGGATAATTTATGTAACTAGTCTTTTTTATAACTTTATAGAAATAGATGTTAGAGATGAGAAATGGAATTGAAGTTTAATGTTAATAATGTTGTGATTTATTTTATTTATTTTAAAGCGGTTTTTTATTGTGTTATTACTGTACATTGGATATTTGATAGAATTTTTACTATTAAGAATTTTTGGTGAATTGGATTTTGTATTCTTGTTCTCATAGTTATCGGTGTTCGTGTGCTTGTTAAGGGGATTAAAGTTTATGGAATAGGAATATGTTTCAGTCTGAAGTTTTTTGATCTAGTTTTGTTATTTATTTTCTTTGTATTTTTTGTTTTAATTTTCCTTATTAAAAATTATATGAGGGTGACTAAATTGGTTTATTTGGGTGTGGTTGTAAATGGTCATCAGTTCGTTCTGTGTTTTGGCCTGTCCAGGGCTCCTTGATCATACGATATGATTGATGAATTAATGAGTGTTCATTTTTCGTTCGTTCAGCGCTGTATGTTGTTCTTCGTTCACCGTGCGTGAGGGGGCCGTTCATGTGCGGTTAAGCCGGCCGGCGGAGGCTGTTTGGGTACAGTACTTTCACTGAATCTGCTTTTATTGAAATTGTGTTGGTCGGCTTTGATGTGTCTGAAGCAATTATTAATTGTCGCTATAGTCTTTAATGAGGTTCATCTATTGTTTTAGTTACTGGTTAAATTGCTAAGACATTATTTTTGTGACTTGTTTCTATAATTTCATTTTATGATTTTCAATACATTGATGTTCAAATTTTATAAAGGTATTGTGTTGTATTTGTCTTTCGTATAATTAGTATTTGATGGGTTCTTTACTTTGCATAAGTTCTATATTATCATTTTACAGTTAAATCTTTCTTAGAAGTGTTTGCCCCATATTTTTTTTTTAGTTAGTTCTATGATTCAGTTATTATAAGTGTAATAATTTTTTTATATAATTGTATTTTGTTGTCTAACTTACTAAATGAGATATTGTTTTTTACTCAAAAGGTGATTTAATTAGGCACTTGGATCGGTATGGAGAATTGTAAATCCGATGATATGGTTGCGGACTGGCATCGTACGTACAGAATTTTCACTTTAAACATTTTTTACTGTTGTCATTTACCTTGATCTATGCCCTTTTATTGTAGTCGTGCGGGTTGGGTATTGGTCTTATTGTCGTTGAGTTTGGGCTATAGTTGGAATCGTTATCGAAGCTATTTTGTGTGGTGCTTGGGCTGTCACCTTTGGTTGTATTATTCTTAGTTGGTGTTATTTTTTGGTTCCTGCAATTCATTATTTAATTTTTGTATCAATTTCCTATCTATTCTCTTTAATCTTCATTTGCTTTTTTTCATGACATTTTTGATTTTTCAGGAGTCAATGGATGGGTATTTTGTATATGATTTGTTGTGTGTGCTGGTCATGAGGTGGTTAGATGCTGGGATCGGTTACAGGCAGTGTGGGACTTTAGTGGGGGGCTTTGTGGGAGTAGTTTTTGGTTTTTTCTTGAGTTTCCATGTATCATCGTTTTAAAAGTATTGATTCGATTAGATTTGTAAGTATGTTGATTATTGTCATTTTTCGTTGAATTTTAAATATTAGGATACTATCAAATAGTGATAAGTTTTTTGTCTTATTTTTAACATTGAAGAGGGACACAAGAATGTATTGGGTTGGTTGATGTTGGTCCTTATATCTTACTTAATAATTTTTTTCCCTCTTGTGTTTTTTTGTTTATTTTTGTTGGAATCAGTTAACGGGTCGTCGCGCCGTTCTAGGTTTACGGCCCTGCGCGCAGCTTTATATATTCTTTGTTTTATTCGCCTTTTATTCGTAATGTTGTCGGTATCTATTTCCCATTGTCTTTATACGCGTTGTTATTTTTTTTAACGTGATATGTTATTGTTTATTTATCACTGGATTTGATTAAATTGTCTATTTTTTTTTGATTGGGTTTTCTATGTTTTTATTTTCTATGTATTTATGTTCGGTGATATGGTAATGTTAGTGCTAGGCTATTGGGTCTTTTATTTTTGTTTGTGTTATGATTTGTTTTGTAAGGTTGTGCAAAGTCTGTTGTTGGTTAAGTGTTTGGGGTCAGGGTCTTCACTGTGCGTGGCTGAAGAGTCCGGCTATAGGTTAGTTAGGTTTTAATGCAAGGTCCCTTCAGCTAAAGGCGTATTTTAGAGAGTGCGAAGGACATTTGCGGGTGGGGCGGCTGTTGCGCCTGAAGGGGTCGGATGTCCCTATACCACGTATGGCAAGGTTCTTGATTTTTGTTCTTTATGTGGGTTAATAGTCCGCCTCGCCAGGGTCGATTTGATTCCGTGTGTTAAAATGTGCAATTACTTGTTTTGTTCGGTTTTAAGATTGAATCAGTTAACAAGGTCGGCAGTCAGAAATATTCTTGCATTCAGGTGTTCTGGAGGTGTTGTATATTTATAATATTTCACCAGTATTTTTACATAAACATCGGTAACAAAGCAATGGTCTATTATTTATACGTTTTTTTTTATTATACTATTTATCCTTGTTATCGTCCCAACTTTTGGTAGGTTAGAATTGTAAGGGATTTTTTGTTTGTAGTTAACATATCAGGGTAATTGTAGTTGACATATAGTGTGTTTGTATAACGATCATATTTTTTTATAATATATTCTTAATTTTATCCATGTTTTCTATTCATCTTTTTACGTGTCTTTTAGTTTGTGTAGTATTTTAAGTATTCCGGTTGGCATTTTAATGTGTTTGGGCTATTTTCCACGTCCGATGAGTTATGTCTTTTTGTTGTAACAAGTGTTGCAGAGATTGGTGTCGGCCACCTTTGGAAATTTTTTTTTTTTTTAATTTTATTTTTTTATTTTTTGACGAGAGACAGGAATCAACGAATCAAAAAAGGTCAAGTAAGGAAGGAAGACAATATGCGTGAGAGAGGGGATGTTTTTTTTTTTTTTTTTTTATTTTTTATTTGATTTTTTATTTATTTTTTTTTTATTACTGGTGAATTCTTCTTCTTCGCTGTTTTGTTGACGCGGTAGAAGCGAAGGAGGGCGGGGGGCTCCCCCTTCTCATTTTTCCTTTCTCTTTCTTTTCTCATTTATTCTGTTTCATCTTCATCCTCATTACAGTTGAGTTAGGAAGGAGGGGGGAAGGTTTGGGCTCGCCGTTGAATCGGAAAATAATGATATTTATGCGTCGCCTCAGCGTTACTTGGCGTTTTCGTTTCTGATCATTAATCTTTTTCCAATCCTGTTTTGTCTGTTTATTTTTCTCCCGTTGTTTCATTGTTGTTTATTGTATATTGG
>VALG01017541.1:0-25651 GCA_009835305.1 Ipomoea purpurea
AGCTCAAGCATAGGGTGACTATATATATATCATGAGCATGTGCAATATTGAGAAGAAAAATATTAGTCTACTACTCGATTTAATAATTCTCTCTTAAATCATAATTGGTCATCCGCACCATCTAATCTTGGCTCAGTCCCTGGTTGCCATAAACTGATCCTGGCTCCGCCCCTTGTGTAATCTTTTAAGTGTACTGACACTATATACTTTCATTTACACATTACGTGTGTGATCCACCAGAGCTCTATCCATGGTTGAGAGTTTTAGTATAAAATTAAAATGCGGTATCCAAATGGATGGATTATATCGGTCTTCACTTTTTCTTTTAATACTTAGGAGCTTGTTTTCACATGAACCTTATTGTGCGCGTGTGTGTGCTATGTAGGAGTGTAAATGAGCCGAGCTGTTCGCAAACCGGCTTGATCAAAGCTCGACTCGAGCTCGAGCGCTCGTTTAATAATTGAGCTCAAGCCCAACCTAGATATTATAGGCTCGTGGCTCGTCGAGCCGTGTAATATGTATATATATATATATATATAATAATATATATATATATATATAGTATATATATATATATATAGTATAGTATAATATATATATATAAGATTTAGAAATTATTAAATTTTTTTGAATCTATGTTCAATATATCCTAAAATTTAATCTTCCAACCGTCTGCTGACTTCAAACTTCAGAGATCTCGTCGACTCATAGAGACTTCGCCGACTGCAGAGAGCCGTCGCGAGTCTAGACTGCCGTCGGTAATTGTTCTAGGCTACCGTCGCGAGTCTAGAGTCCAGAGTCCGCTATTGCTCCAGACCCCGTCGCGAGTCTAGAGAGCCGTCGCGGTAATAACTTCTTCTTCATACTGCGATTACTGTCTACCTTTGCTTTTTATATATATATTTTTTAGATCGTCTGAGCTCGAGCTTGAACAATCGAGCTGTTCGAGCCGAGCTCGAGCATAACTTAATTTAACGAGCTCAAGCTCAAGCTCAAGCTACCCAGGCTCGACTCGTTTACACCCCTAATACTGTGTTGATTTGCGGATAGTTTAAGATGTCATGACATGTATAGTTGAGAGATTGAGTTAGTTATTTATCCATATTTAAGGGGTCAAATATACTGATTTTCTATTTTCTATATATTAAACACACAAACAAAAAACGAAATACATACATTATAAGTAAATGTAAATTATAAATTTATAATGGTGAGGGAGTAAATACTTAATACAGTAATATGAAAAATGTGCAATCATTATTCAAGAGTGTGCATTAGACAAATTATACAAAAAAAAATCATGTACAATTGACTCAATCGAGAGAATATTAACAATAATCTAACTCGTAATATTCTTATATAAAAATTATGTTATTCCCATTTAATCCTCGTTTTAGAGAAAAGAAAAAGCATATTAATTCTTAGTTATTAAAAAAATTAAAAAATTAAAAAAGAAGAGGTTTTTGTGTTTGTGATACGTGGTTTTGGTTAGGGAAATAATTATTACACCTTTTTCAGACAATGTTGAATATGGAATGTCTTGCAGACGATGAATATAAATGTGTACGGTCCACATATTGTATAGCTTATTCCATATTTTTACACAAATATGCATTTACTTTTTACTATTCTGTGTCATAAAAAAAAAAATTAAAAAAAAAAATTAAAAAAACTATTCTTCAAACAAGGTAATGAAGGTATGATGGATATTACAGTATTATTTGTCTACTTTTACTTCCTCTGATGACTGATCTCCTTCCTAGCTACCACTGATTATTGTAGCAGAGCTTTTATTTATTTATTTGTTTATTTATTTCACTGCTGAAAAGTATTGAATTTTTGACCACTTGAAAATAATTTTAAATCAAGTCGAAAGTCTTGTTCCGACTACTTTTGGTATCGAAAAAAATCTTTGTAGCTATTTTCGACCATTTTTTACTTTGACTTAATTTAAAATCACTTACAGGTAGAGGTGGTCACGACCGGTTCAAGGTCGAACCAACCCTAAATCGGGCCGAAAAAAAAGTGGGCATGGACCTCACTGGCCCTGAGCCGGGCTTAGCTCGACCGGAACCGTCTTGTTAAAGGCATGTTCAGGTTCTTTTAAAAAAAATTCGAGGCCCAGCACGGAACCGACCCATGGCCAGGCCCGGGCAAACACATCCATGGCAGCAAAGCATGCCAGCTTTGCTTCCATGGCTAAATGCCTAAAATTCTAAAAAAAATAATAGTAATTTTTTATTGTGGCAGTTAGACTTATTACTTACTACTCATCCATGCAACGTGCCAACGGCCAATAATATTTGGCCGTTGCATGTAGCCCTCTGTCGGAGGCTAGACTAGCTTGGCCTCCGGTAGAGGCTATGTCCTGTCTCGCCTCTTGGCCGGTGCAACGGCTAAATTTTTTGTTTTTATTTTTTTATTTTGTTTTTTTATTTAGCATTTTACCATATAAATACTCTTATCCAATTTATTTTTATTCACATAAAAAGTCTTAATCCGACACTTTCTTACTTCTACTCACAATCAGGGTTGCAAAAATCCCGCCTAGGCACCGAGTAATCTCCGCCTAGGCGCTAGGACGCCCGTAGAGCCGTGGCGATTACCCCCTAGGCTCCCGGCCTAGGAGACCGGCGCCTAGGCGTGCCGCCTCGTCGCCTAGACTCGCCGATTACGCCGAGTTTTTACTCGTCAAGTTTCTTGTCGATTGAACTCGACCGACTTGACCTTGCTAATTTCACTTTAATATATATAAGTTTTTTTTTTTGATAAAACCCTATAGTGTGATATTTGATGGACTAATGAATTATGCATCTAATTCATGTATTTTTTGGAGATGTGTTGTTTGATATACATGTTGATAAACAACTCATAAATGTCAATCGGAGCTACCACTGTTTTTTAGCGCCCGCCTGATTCGCCGTAGGCGGGCCGCCTAGACTGCTTAGGCGCTAGGCGCTGCCCGGACGTACCGACTAGCGCCTAGCGCTACTGCAACCATGCTCACAATTATATTCTCCATAAATTAAAACAATCCTACGTCCTAATTACTGACTCTGTGCCTCTCCCTTGTCGAATCAGTGAAAGCTAATGGAAGGTAGGCAGAGATAAGTTGGTTTCACAGGCAAGGATTGTCAGCCATGGAACGAATGGCAAGAAGAAATCCAGCATATGAATAGACATTTTTACCCTTTGCTTTTAACATCTAACTAATGGTAGGTTCACAGAAGGACTAATGGTGGAACGATTTTGATAATCAAGGGTTGTAATTCATCCAAATTAAAAGATGATGACCAAATTTAGAAAATCAATATAGTCAGAGGACCATTGTTGGAATTAACTATTGTTTGATATGGTAAAAATTAATATATGTGTTTGGTTAATTAGCTTTTTGTAATTCTAAAATTTTAAATTTAAAAAGTTGCTCAAAACAACTTTTTAAATTAACTTTTTGAGTAAAGAAATTATACCAAACAATTATCAGTTAACAATTATTTACTAAACATTTTTTTACAAGCGACGAATGTTATCAACTTGTTATACCCTCTAATTAATTCAATTAGCTAACAACTAAGGCTGGAATTACCCCTACAATCCCAACCTTTGCAAATGACATGAAGCTTGCCATGTATGTTTTTTTTTTTTTTTTTAAATGGTGATTAGGATAGCAAGTTTGCACTGCTTGAAACTTGCAACCGGTTGCGGCAGCTTTTTGTACTTTTTTTTTGTTTTATTTGTTTTATTAAGAAAAAAATATTAATTTATTAAAGTGATGTGAAATTGGGTCCACTTTTGAAGAGGAATGTAGTGTGAATAGTAGATGATTTGCAAGTGGGATGATGTGGAAGTGAGACCCATTTTTGAGAGTAGGCAGATGTTTGCAGAGATTAAAGTCAGCTCTAACAACCCATGTTTTCATACAGGTTGATATATATCATTGTTATTATATATTATATACGCTGTCGTCGAGTATTATATTATGATTACTCGATATTATTGTGTCAGTTGGAGTACTATAACTGAACTCTAAATTAGTGATTTTAAAAAAAAACTACCTACAGTCCGCATACCCAAGAACGCTAACTATTTTTTAAACATAAGTAAAAGTGTAAAACTCAAATTAAATAGCCTAAGAAAATGAAATGGACAGACTGTGGTGGGGGAAGAGCGCCAAAGCCCATAAGTGACATAAAACCTTACAATCACTCGTCATCAATCATCATTCTCTGCCTGCCTTCTCAATTATGATCACATTAATTTTGCGACAATGTAACTCAATCATTCCAAAATTATTTAAAAAATTTTACGATTTTTGTTGACAAGACACGAACTTGATTCCAACTAAAACAGATAAAATCATTGCAAAATCCCAAAACTTAACAAATTAATCAGAAATTAATAAAGACATTTCGTGCACCGAGTATACAGACATAAATAACGTATAAATCTAAAATTTATGATGACACCGTAACTGATGGATTATATGAATCCGGGAGTCCGGATTATACAACCTGTATATGAAATGGAATATAATGAATAGGGTTTGGTCGACCGCGTTCAAGGTTCAAGGGTCGAACCAACCCGAATAATAAACGGTTAAATATTGTATTAATTGGATATAAAATACTATTTACAGATGTTCGGAACACTGTAATAACAAGACAAAATTGTTGTAGGAAAGTATGAGATGCCAAATTAGGACACCGGGGGTGTTTATATACTCCCCGGCTGTTACGGGTCTTGGGCCCGCGGGAGGAGCCGCGGTCCGCGCCGCGGGACTCGCTCACACGAGGACCCGGCCTTTGACCGAGCACGGAGCTCGGCCGACCTCCGAGGTGGTTCGTCCTGCAACGCGGTTGGGCACGGAAGATCCGACCCGGTTCATATTTGTCCTGCTTTGTGATTATTCCATAAGTAACAGTGCCTATCGTCCTTATCAGCCGAATAATTTTTTTATTTTTTTAAAAAAGAGATGTGGGGTCGCGGTCGTATCCGCGCCGGAGGGCCGGACGGGAGTCGGAAAAGGCCATAAAGAAGAGAAGCTGACAGCTAAAGGGACAACCGGCGGGGAGTCTCTGTTCTGGTAGTTGTGAGTGACAGTGAGGGTGAAGTTTTGGCACCACATTTGTCAGAACATTATTGGATGCTCCAAGACGGCGCTGACGTGGTGCCGTAGTTATTGGCCCACCCCGACCAAAGTCACATCAAATCACCAACAGTACTATATACTTGCATGTTCTCTCAATATCTTCACCTCATTTTAAATTACTCCAAATTTTTTACTTTTTTTCGTTCTTTAATTAATAAATTTGATTGTAATTTTAATCATAAGAATGGAGAAAGATTAAGTTTTAACTATATTATTGTATTTTTTTAAAAAAATTATTATATATATCCCACTATAATATACAAATAAGGTCAATAAAATTAAATCTATAACGGGAACTAAAATATTTGTCATTATTCAAAGGTTTTCATTGAATACAGGCAAACATTAGAAGAAGGTGTGAGGAAGGAAAATATGATCGAATTTTGGCAATCGCAGTGTAATATCCTTATGCATACTGACATTTGATTTTGTCTGCAGAGTTATTGATTTACATCCTTTCAAATGTTATGTCGAGTGGGTGTAGGGGATTCTTAAGGTTGAGAATTTAACTTTTTGGGAGAAGTTTCTCTAAAGTGATAACATTGGTGAATTGTACATGATAAAACTATATATTCTCTAAAATGATAAGATCAGTGTGAGTTGTACATGATACAACTATATATAATTATAAATATATAATTAGGCATTCTCAAAATTTCCATATAATTTATCTATCTATCTTTTTTTTTGAATTAATTGTTTAAAATAAAATTGCAGGAGTATTTATTTTTTATTTGCTAAGTGATCGTTATACTGTAAATCATTATTCCAAACTGAAAGATGTATTATTACTATACATGTTTATTTTAATATATATTATCTAAAAATGAATTTCTAATATACTAAAAATAAACATTTATGAACAATTTATCATGTAATATAAAGCATAAATCTACAATATAATTTAATATTACGGAATACGACTAAATTGATGCCCATTAGTCGGAAAATTATGTTGTGGAACCGCGTCCACCTTGTAAGGTATACACGGTTTCAAAATTGTTATAATTATAAATATATAATTCAAAATTATGAATATAGTTCTATAATTATAAATATAGAGTTGTGAATATAGTTATGTAATTATGAATATAGAGAATTCAATAATTGTGAATATGAAGTTTCAAAAATTATGAATATATAGCTTTATAATTATAAACATAGAGTTCTGTAATTGTGAATATAGAGTTCAATAATTATGAATATATAAATTTAAAAATTATGAATATATAGCTTTAATAATATGAACATATGATTCAGTAATTATGAAACATAAAACCGCGTTCACCTTGCAAGTGGACACTGTTCCACAGCATAACGATTGCTATTAGTCCATTACAGTTTCTTTTCAATTGTTAGGCCATGGTTTTACCTATCAGAGCCCACTAAATGTGGTGATGCATAGCCCGTATATGAATCGTGAAGAATCTGGCCTAATCCTAAACTAAATTCTTATACCGGAAAGCATAAATTAGAGTATACCGGTTAATGCCAATAGTTATGCTGTGCATTCTTATTGCACCGTGAATACGGATGCAAAAACAATGTCGTTTTATTAAAAATGCGTATCTCTCTTTAAAAAATAAAAATCATGTTCGATTCCCAAACAAACAGCATTATGTTGTTCATTCATTCTGAAATTTTAGTTTATAGATTATGGAATTTTAGTTTATTGATTCTAGAATTATAGTTCATCGATTTCTGAAATTTTAGTTCATATATTCTGAAATTTTAGTTCATTCATTCTGAAATTTTTAGTTCATAGGTTTAGATTCTGGAATTTTAGTTCATAGATTATGGAATTATAGTTCACCAATTCTGGAATTTTAGTTTCATAGATTCTGAATTATAGTTCATCGATTCTGGAATTATAGTTCATGATGTTTTGTTGCTGGGAATCAAACCTGATTTTTTAAAAAAGGGAAATACGCATTTTTAATAAAACAACGTCTTTTTTGCATCTGTATGCAACATGCATGGTGGCATACGAATGCACGACATAATTTTGCCGGTTAATGCGATTACAACATTGATTCTGAAAGAAATCGTAGAGTATAATTTTTAGAGTTATTTAGTTTAGTTGAGTAGAGAAGTTTAAAGCTCAACCAATTTTTTTTTTTTTTTTTTAAAGAGAGTTATATATTCAATATAGTGGTTTACTCAATTTAATCCATATGTAATTTTTGTGTTAATTGAGTCCCTCAATTATGATAGTTTTGCTCAATTTAGTCATTCTGTTAACAATTCCGTTTGTTAGAGCATCCTCATCATTGCATTTTGGTGTGGTTTTTTTAGGAGATCAAACTTAAGTGGATGAGAGAGAATAACAAAAGTCTTTCTGCAATGCTTTGGTTTTTGACCGAACTATGGGACCCACCATGGAAGAACAAAGTCTCCTGGTTTGCGTGAAGTGAACCACAATCGCCCAGCCGGCGCGCGTTAAAGAAGCTTTTCTTTATTTATTTTTTTCAATTTTGTTTTGTATTTTTTTTTTCCATTTTCCTCTTTTATCCCAGATTCTCTTTCCTAATCACACCTGCAAAAACTCCTAAAAACTACAACTATTAGGGCATTCCCAATAAGGGGATTTTGCACAAAAATTAAGAAAAAAATGGGTATGTGAAGGAGAGATGAGAGAGAGGGTTGGGTTGCTCCCGCAAGTTTGTGGGTTTTGTCAGAAACTTTGGGGGTTTTGGGTGAGTTTTGTCAGTTTTCTATTTCACTTTTTTTTTTTTTCCTTTTTACTCATTTTCTCTTTTCTAATCACACATTCAAAAACTACACCAAGATCCTCACTATTGAGGATGCCCAATGTTCTGCCGATAGAAACAGGGTTAGCATGGTAATTTCTCTATCTCTCACCTCTTAAACTACTAGATTCTCCCAACTTTGCTTTAAGACTTATACATGCGAAGCTCTTGTAAGCTAAGTTTTAAAAGTTAACCTATAATTATGGAGTGACTTAATTTTAGCAATGGTCATCCGATTATATTTATTTTTTTCAAAATTAGTCCCCTATTTTTATTTTAGACACTTTAGGTCCCTTGACTTTTAATTTCTTTCCAATTGAGGTCCTTTCTTCAGAAAATACGGGTAATTGAACTTTAAATGAAGGGGTAAAACTCGTTCTGTCACCTGCCTGTGTATTATTCTTCGTATTTCTCCCTTGTATACGCGATATATATGAAGATAATCTCAGTCAAAGTCTTAGAATGTTCCTCGTCGTTCCCATTTGCTGACTACATGTGTGTGTTCCTCCATTATTGAAATGTTTTATAAGGTATAGTAGTGAAATACGAAGGGAGAATTGAAATACGAAGAATAATACATAGGCAGGTGAAAGGACAAGTTTACCCCTTTATTTAAAGTCCAATTAACTATACTCTGCAAAAGGACCTCAATTGGAAATAAATTGAAAGTCAAGGGACCTATAGTGTCCAAATTAAAAGTTGAGAAACTAATTTTGAAAAATCAATATAGTCGGATGACCATTGCTAGAATTATATATCATACACTACATGTTCAATTGCATTCTGTATTAAGGTGATCAAGTTCAATTTAATTCATTACTCGAAATACTAAGTTAGAGTTTGGCTTAATAGTAACCAAATCGAGTTCATTCACATACCTAAATGGTATGTAAACAAGTGTTAACCCTCATTTAGTGCCATGATCTCGACCTAGAACTTAATACAAAGTGGAAGGAATAAAATGGGAAAAAAAAAGTGTTTAATAAGTTAACTCAACTTATTTCTAATGGCACCCGAGTTAGACTCCCATATGGGAGGTTGTGAGTTCGAACCTTGGTGGAGGCGTTATTGGCTCTTTGTGCTCTTTGTGCTTCAGTAGGTTGAGAAAGTAGTTATGAACAGATCAATGTTGCAGTATGCGCTAGGCGGGCACCAAAACTGTTTTCAACATCGGAATCAGACGAAATTAGTCGAGTTGGCCGGCCGAGTTTTGACCCAGTATAGGCCAAAACAGCAAAGATGAGTGCCGCCTAGCGCTTAGGCAGACGAAATCGGTCAAAATTGAACAAAATTAGTCAAAATCGGCCGGCCGACTCAGTCGAGTTGGCCGGCCGAGTTTTGACCGAGTATAGGCCAAAACGGCAAAGATGAGTGCCGCCTAGCGCTTAGGCGGGCGCCTAGGCGACCGAGTTTTGCAACCATGGAACAGATACTACATTGTAATAGAGTCAGTAGCATTCAAAAAAAAACTCAACTCCCTAATACATTTGGAAAGTATACAATGGTTTCAATTACACTCAGAAAAAGAAACATATATCCTACCTACCAAATCTAGGGGCTCATGCTGCAACCATCCTGCGCCTAACCTACGACTCCTTAATCCTTATTCCATTTTGTACAACTCAAAGCCTGTCTTCCTTTCTACCATAATAATACACAACAATAACAACAATATAATCAAAGATTTGATCTTTATGAAAATGGCTTAAGCCCCTAAAACTAAAACTGTTCTCACCTCTAACTAAATTCAATCAAACAGATGGCTACTTTGTATGGGTCCTCAACCATGGCTGACATTCACCATCAGTGACTGCTTCTTCCCCAGCTTTTCTTCTCATTTCTGTGACTTCCTTGTGAGAGCTGGAGTGTAAAGAAGGAACGAACGTCGGGCTAGCCGCGGGTCGATATTCGGGAAATAGCCGTCCAGAACGGTACCGAACTCCACAGGCATTGCAGAGTGTTTTTGGCCCCATTGGTCCCTCCCTCCACTGTGGGGTTTTTGTAACTTCACAGTGTAAGCATTTTTTAACTGGAGAACTCTGCCGTCCCTTCTGCAAACAAGGATCTGATGCATGGTTCGCCTCTGGGTTTTTGATGTCCTTTGCAGCAATTGATCTCTGCGACAACTTTCTCTCTCGTTTCTTTTTGGTGCTGGCAGAAATAAAACGCCATGGATTGAACTTTGAGGATCTCATGCGTTTGGACCGAGTGCCTACTGGGACTATGAAGTTGGATTCGATCATTTTGCCCAAGTAAAGAGCACGGTTCTCAGAGATGCGGGTTGGGGTTTGTGTCTGAAACATTCCAGACGTTTTTTCACCATAATTCAGCAGCTGATTTTGCCGGGAGATGTTGTCGACCTTCGGGTAGAACAAAGTAGAACAATCAAACAAGCTAGAAAGAAGCAATTAAGGAAACTCGAATGATACAAATTGCTGTACACAAAGCAGAGTTGTAATCAACAGAATAAAACCATTTCTTATTGGCTAACTCTTCCAGGAACAACAGAAAGATACATTGATCTTTAAAAGTATCACAAATTCACAATCGCAACAAATGTGTTATGTTTCATAAATTCTGATTTTGAACATGTTTCATCCCTAAACTCAGCACAGGATACATATTATATTTAGTATAAAACGCATTCAGGAACTGCATAATCAGCAAAAACTAGTAAAGGAAACACATAATCTATGTACAATTGAAAAAAAAAAAAAACACATGAATCTACAAAGCATTCAAGCATAAAAAGCCGCAGGGTTAAAAGGCTGAACGTAACAACTTACTGAAGCCTCTGACTTGATCGTTACACCCAACGAGCCGTTTCCAGTATACGGTTGGGGAACTGGCTGCAAGCCCATTAAAGCGTCGGAAGGGATTGGCCCAAGGCATTGCAAATTACTAGCATCCCAATCGTCATCGGAAGCCATCTCCTTCCAAACTCTCCATGGGAAAATCCAGAATACTGAGCAAGTCATGGAAGTTGTCGTAGCCGCCATTGGCCCCGGTGGCAATCCCATCCACTGACCGGGTGCAACCATACTCATCTTCTGGAATGCAAACACAAAGTTAAAGAAACTATTAAAGCCTATGACTATCACTGTACACCAAGAATCCAATAAAGGCCCATACACAAAAAGACATATGCCCATATTAGGAGATGATATGATTGATTAGATACCTTCCAAAGCTAAGAAGGAAATTTACAGCAAAGGATATGGAAAGAGCAAAAAAAGATTATCACATATAGCCATTAGGGGTATTGGGCATTTTTAAGGTAGAAATTTACTACAATGAACCCTCATAGTATTTCCAAAAAGAGTAATGTTTCATTCCCCATATTTTCTGGTGATTTTCTCCCTATATGTTAGTGATTTCCTTTTGCATAATACAAATAATGCACAGAAGAAAATCTTAAAAATATTTTTTAAAAATGAAAAAAAAAAAACAAAACTAGAAAATAATATGAAAATCTGAAATCTGATAGAATCTTTAGTAGAAATAGCAACTAAAGCACCCTGCACAAAAATGTTGGGAAGCGTTTCTTCTTAAATTTTTCCTAAACTTCTACTCAAAATGCAGTACGACACCGTTTCCCTGTCTGTCGCTTTACAGTTCCCAGAATAGTACAATCAGCTAGCAAACTCAGAACAGAAATGTTTCCTGTTTGGCAGCAAAGAAATGCAAGAACTAAAAAAAATTATAAGAAAAAAAGCCATAGATACCGGATTCTGCATATTTCAGAAGACTAAAGCGAAAGAACAGTAATGGATGAAACTAATGATCAAAACTTAGAACTTTTACCTCATATTATCAGCAGCCAAACAGACCAAATAAAAATTAAAAAAAAATAGAGTTGAAAGCAGAGATGGAGAAAATTGGGTGTAATATTGGATAGAGTTGAAGAAATGGGAATGGAGAAAGACGATAAAAAGCAATTTTTTTTTTTTTTTTTTGGGTTTTAGCATGGACAATAATTGGTACTTACCATGAAGCTTAAAACCCTAGATTAGGGCATTGGACATTATTTCAGGAGTTTTGCAGAGCGAACAGTGAAAATAACGCAAATTTGGGAAAAAGAAGCTAAATGTACGTTAGGTTTTGTTTATTTTACTTTTGCCTAAATCTGACGTGTCCTCATTGTACGTTTTGATGTAATAAAAAGCTTTGAATGTGAAGTATTGTTACCTAATTCAGAAAATTATACGCAGACTATCATTTTTTACTCCCAAATTTGTGATGTGAATACTTTTTTGAATATCATATAATAAAAATAATTTATCATTATTATTTACTATATAAAGAATAAAAGTGCCGTGATAAAGTTTGAGAGTATATATATAATAGAATTCAATCTAATTCCGAGTGGTTTACTCTTCTTGTCCAAACTAGAGTTTGGTAAAAAAATAAATCGCTAGATTTTGGAATGACCGACTTATTACAGAGTAATTGATGAATGCTGGATAACTAAATTGATAGAAATTTACCAGAATGTGCGCAAGTGAAGTCTGTTTTGAGATCCTAGTCACCGAAGATAAATCAACTTAAGTTACTGATAATTGATCGGTCCAAATTAAGAAGATTAATAAACAACTCCCACTAAAAATCTAATGTAGAACATTATGGTTACTAAGTCAAATGTCCAACAAATTTTGGTGGAGGTATCAGTATCAAGTAAAAAGAATACAGAGTAATCTATTGAAAGATAAATATTTAATACTTTTAAAATATAAGTCTCATTTGAGGTGATATTAAACTATAGATCGCGCTCTATTATAGCTGGACTCAACTAAATAGTGACAATCTAGAGGCATAATGTAATAAAGTTTTTATATGTGGTGAAAATGTATATTTATTTGATCGTTTTAAAATTAAAAATAAAAAATAAAAAATTGAAACCACGGATTGAGATTGATGAGGTGAAGCTATTATTGGTATATTATTTTATGATGATGTTGCAGATTCATGTGACCGGTGTAGTAAAGTGGCCGTTGATTATGGATCTAAAAGGAAAATGATGCGTAATTGTCGTACTAAAATCAGCATTATACGAGATTAATTAGTTTATGGTACAACATTCATCATGATAGTTTGGCACTAAGTTATGATAGTATGAGACATGGTACCAAACACCACATTATAGCTATGTTTAATGTATGTGAATTCTAATTTAATAAAAAAAAATTACCTATCTTTTAATTATAATCGTAGTACAAATTTAATCTCTCTAAATTATATGCAAAGTGACGAGTCTAGTCAATGAAGGACCAAATTTGACACTTTATTAAGTGACATATTGGTGGCAGAAATAGTCTCCAAATGACTAAAATTGTCACTTTGCATATAACTCAGGAATCAAGTTTGTACCACAAGTATAACTGAATGATGAATTTTTGCCATAAATATTAGTTGGCAGCCCTAGCAGTAAGGACAAGGCTTCACCATATTGCATCATGAGTGCACAATTTCATGCAACACTTTGTCTGCCAAGAGATGTGGGGCTCCCTTTGGTGTCTGTCCCATCACTACTAATGAATTGTAGGTGTTGATGAGCTGGGAGTGGATCCAAAATAAATTGGATTGAGATTGCCAAGAACGTGCTTTCTTTACTTGTATGCTTACACGTTTCGTTTATCATAACGAGACCAAAATGGTTATGACTTCTCATTTCTGTATTGTCATATTATACTCTTTTTTTTTGTCCGTATGAACAACTCAGTTGATTATAAGGATAAAGTTTATAGCTTTCCTCATCGAGGACCAGGGCCACATTCATCTCTCTCCTAATTCACCAATAGTTTGAGACAATTGGTAAATGTACCTTAATGCAATCACAAATCACAAAGGTCATCATATTTTAGATCAAACACTTACCACTACGCCAAAAAATTATACAGAGTAGTTAGTAACAAATGTGCTACTTTATTTCTTATACCACCACATATTTTCAAAAATTAGGATACCTAGACTTGACACTTTATCGGTCTTCGCCAACAATCCCCCTAACCACATGGTGCTGGGACTTGGCTCTATTAGTCTCTGACCAATAATGTTAAAGAGTTATAGACCATGTTTTCTCAAAATCTGGATAATCAGGTTGAACTTTTAGTTGAAACGGAACACATCCTTCAACTTGGTTGGTTCAGATGAGGATGGGTTGGAGTAAAATATACTCCGTGACATGTTAAATCTCAATCTTGAGTAAACCCCACAGTACAAGAATTGTGTATTCACAACAATATACTATAGTAACATCATTTGTTGGTCTAAATGAAAGAATGGGCAACATCCACATGTTACTTGAAATGCTGTGTGATTCTGTGCAAATCAATAGATAGATGTGATGTGAAGCTTTCCTTCAATAGAAGAGGAAGAATCCAAGGAATATACATCATCAAGGTTTCACAATAACTGCTTTTGAAGCATCCAGATGGTTAAGACGACAGTTCCCAGAAGATATTCTGGTAGCTCTTCTGGTGTGTTGGCCTGTTAACAACAACAACAACAACATTCATATATTTCTCAGAATCGACTGTCGGAACATTCAAAACCACAAAACATTTCCATATGATGTTTGTAAAATTACCTGTATGAGAAATGCCATTTCGATAACTAGATTGTTTAGGTAGCCTAGAACAAGGCCAACCACGCCCCTTGCCACGGTGGATGAACCGATATCGACTCCAAGCTGAAATTGCAAAGAAAATATTTCGATCTCGTTTAGAACAAGCACAATGAGCTAGCATTATGTGCAGATCGATGTCAGAGGAAAAAGAGTTTATGTTCAATGCAATGTTACATTATTGTTGCAGTTTACCTCCAAGTAGTTTTTCCCGCGAAAGTAATTTATCTCTAATGCCTGGCCTATAAGACACGCTTTCCGTCCAACACTCTGTTTGACAATCCATGACCCCTGAGGGAAGACAACAATTGGTTTGAGACGATAAATGTCGGACAATTAATGGGCAAGTTTGTACTCAAAGTCAAGAACACAAACCTTGGATATATAAGGTATGAGCTTGAACCTAGAATTTCTATAGGAATCGTCCCCTTCTACAAAGCTTTTTAGCAAGGGCGTGTCTTTTAGAGGAGTATCCATCATATAGTATAAAGCAAGGCTATATGTCGTCGAACCTGGGACCTGATTTGTCACAACTTTATTGTTAAAAATCTTAAATTCTTCGAATGTTGATGAAAGAAACACATACAAGATAACATTAAGACTTTCTTCACCTGTATGTTGAGAATGAAGAAGAATTCCGGGCCACCCTTTGCAGCATATTTCTACAGCATAAAGGTAATACATGTTAACCTCAGAGACAACCACGCAATTGCAGTACAAAGTGGTATGGAAGTTAGCTGAGCTAAAATATTTTTGGATCGATGTGTTAGCCCAAATAAATATTCGGGAAAAACCTGAACAATGCCCCCTTGGCGCCACCAAGATCATCTTCTCGTTTATCAGATTTCAGCCCCAATCTGCACCAACCATTTGCATCAAGGTGCCTTTTGCTTTAATCTATGAAACATCGTACGGAGAAGAGACAATATGAGGATCTAAAGATGCATTTTTTTAGTAAGCATTTAAGAGATAACACGTAAGAGCATATTAAATGATTCAAACACCTATTGGTGTAAATAATTGTGACAACACTTGGAGCACACTAAATGAACTGGAGCATATTAAGTGACTTCAGATTTACAACCAAGACATAGACTAACCACAAATTGAACCAGAAACTAGTTACTCAGATGACTGAGAGCTGGCTAGATAATTATCTGGTTGCAATTTCTTATCATAAACTATTACTCCAATGTTAAATATTAAAGAACTGGACCTGCGCATTAATACAAAGTTATTCAAAGAAAAATCGATTCAAAGTCGGGTTTAATGTAAAGTCACCTTCTTACGATCATCTAAATAAGTCTCTCCACGAATTAGAAATGTAGAGGGATCTGTTTCGGTCCAACTGCCAAGCGAATTACAAAGTGGATCTTTTGGAAGAGTGGATCCATAGTTGCATGATGAACAATCTTCCCTCGCCAACTCATGCAGGTCTACATAACCCCTCTTCTGAACTGCAAAAGAAAAGGATCTTGAGCTCTCAGGTATTCAAAGATGACGTAGGTTCTCAAAAGAAGCCTATCAAACTAACCTGCAAGATCATGCAATTTCTTCACAAAAACAGCAGCACCCGACACTTTTGGATGGCGCGTATCCTGAAAAATCAACTATCAGCAAAACAGTTGCTGAACTTCCAGGGAAGAAACATCTGAAGGCACAATAAGGCAACCAAATATACTGACACTTGGCAAATAGAGCACCAACACCAGGTAAAAGATTCTAAAATTTTAAATTGCATAAGCAAACACAAGTCTGAGTGTTGATATATAATTAACAAGTTATTGACATGTAAATTCATGGATGTTTAATTGAATTTTCATCCACAAGCAGCATGAAGCTAAGTCTTAGTTGAATTGTTATAACCAGTGTAGAAGTAAATTTATAATGTAACAAGGTAGCTATGCCCCATAAAAATCCACTTCGTCACATATGGAGTGCTATCACATTGAAAATGCCAAATTGTACCACTTTACCTGAGAACACATCTCTGGCCCAAAATCAGAAGCCCAACCGTTTTCTGATTGCTCACAATCTAGTGGTTCTGGGACATCAAAAAACTCATCTGCAGCATCATTTAACCCCGTGAGGCCTGCATGTTCAGAAGGTGTCTTTACAACTTCTTCCTCCATGTCTTCCTTATGCTTCCCAGTCTCTACTCTTGTTTGGGCTTGGACATTATTCTCTTCAATTTGATGCAATCTTCTCCCTCTAATCAGCTCACCCGAGGAATCAGAGGATGTATATTCTCCTATCTTTGCCCTAAACAACTCCCTTAGAGCTAGAAATGCAAATTTAGAACTAGCTAAGAATGTGATCAACACAAATAGATTATAGAATTATCTTGAATAAATTTCACTTTTGGTCCCCTAACTATATTATACATGAATCACATGTGATCCTTGACTATTAACATTTTCTAATTAGGTGCATGACTATGTAATTTGTATCACATTTGGTCCTACTGTCCAATTCCCCGGCCAACTATTGCCGGAAGTGCTCCTTCAGGAAGAAGCAAATGCAGTGCTCCTTCCGGAAGAAGCAAATGCAGTGCTCCTTCCGGAAGGAGCACTTCTGGCCATAGTTGGTCGGAAAATTGGACGGTATGACCAAATGTGATACAAATTACATAGTCATGCACCTAATTAAAAAATTTTAATAGTCAAGGACCAAATATGATTCATGTATAATACTCAGGGGACCAAAAGTGAAATTTTCTCAATTATCTTAAAAGATGAATTTGCGTAAGTACATTGCTTAGAAAAACATACCTGCAAGTCTTCCCATCATGCGGATGGTTATAGATCGAGCTGAAGATGTTTGTACATAAGATTTCCAGAATTTCCAATCGATAGCAAGCATGTGTTTAACAACTGAGGCCTTCCCTTGATTCATGGGTGATATTACATACCCACCGCCTGCATGGAGTGCATATCTTATTGTGACAGAAACTTTAATATACCAACAGCAATGCTATGCAGAAAGGTAACACCGTAACAGCAATGGAACATGCATGGGCACAATCTATAAATCAATTCATACCAGGCATGCATTAAGTATGAAAAAACCAGCAATTCACACAATGAATGACATAAAAGTTCAAAAAGTTTTGGCATGAGCATAATGTATAATGTATATAAGAAACTCACAAATAAACTGAACTTGTCTATATATTAAGCATACATTACTTTAAGGCAGGCACGGACATATCCCTTTTGAGGTGGACACTTCTGGTGAAACACAGAATGGTACAGAATGACTGCACGAAAGTAAGAAAATGTCATCCCTTGATCTAGGAGTTCCAAGCCACTAGAAAGACTAGAATTCAGAAGACATTATTACCATATGTCCCATCATCCTCTCTTCTCCAATAACGCTGCAATAGAAGATCTCTTCTCTTCATGCCCCTGTGAAGCCACGTGTCAATTCTCCATTCAAAACCAATAAACTACAAAAATTTCTCACAGCACTGAAGATAAGAATCAGACCAAGGAGCCAATTACGATGAAGGACACTTGTGAACTATATCAGTATGACCATCAAGATGTTCAATCATACTGCCCTTGTATAAACAGAAGTCCCACCTGCAGGATAGGCAAAATGCATGATATTATGAAGTAGCTTGAAACATAAATTCAGTAAGGGACACCTTTAGTACACTGAACTAGGGAACTATATCAACTCCCTTTCCACCATTCAGATTGAGGGAGGAAGAAAATTTTCAGAGTATTTACTTGGACTTGGTATCCATGTTGTATACAAGTACATGTCCAACACAAGGACATAGTACACTCAAATTTAATAGTTATTTAGTATATTTTGAAGGATTTATGCGAAGAATCCAATTAACTGTATATTTTTCCAGCACTGGTGCAGTGGTAAACGAGTTCTACTATATGTACTCCAAAATTCTACTCCATCACTTTTATTCCATGATATGGCAAACAAGGATAAGATATTTTCATCATGTGGGTCCCAGTAAAAGTGTCTACATCAAAGATTTGTGAGAGGGAGTAGAATTTGGGAGTAAGAAGTGGGAGTACATGTAGTATTTTCCGTGGTAAACTGAGATATACTAATGGGTCTGAGAACCTAGGTTTTAGTTGTACTGATGTGGATTTCCTACTTTCAGCACTCAGCAGTTGATACTCATTGTTTTCCACTGAATTTAACTGAAACCTTCTTCACTTGAAAACAAAGTAGTCCAACATAAGTTCATACTAAACCACCTACTGAACCTAGATTTCATGACCATCAAGCCTTGGGCATAAAAGGCTTCAGATGTGAAGATTTACAGTGGGATATGAAACTTACTCTGATCTTGAAGGACCAAGGGACATGAGTGTCTGAAAAATGGCCTCTGATGTTCCATCAACTACACCAACAGCCATTATTGCAGGATGGTCATCCCACTGCAAAGCATAGGAACACATTCAACGGGCTTTCCAAATTTATTACCAACACCCAATTAGCCAAACTGATATTACTAACCTTCATATAAGATTCCCTATCTTTAGTTTCCTTAAATAGCCGAAGTCCTGCGTGCAACAGTTTAAGGAGACAGTAAGCAATAAAGACAGTAAAAAAAAAAAAAAAAAGGAGCAGAATTAACAATTTTAGTAATGAAACATAAAATTAAACCAAAGGATCCATTAAGTAATATTAATGTGTCTTGATTTATTACAAAACTTTGTTTATATCACTTTAACAGAGACAGAAGTCAAGTCTTCATTCTTTTTATTTTTATTTTTTTGGATGGGAGGAATTATGTACAGTTCAGTCTAAAATTTTAAATCTCCACAAAAGATATGCAGAGCAAATTCCTTTATTTCTTTAGAACAAGAAGTCTGCACAGTATCAGCATCAGTGAACATGGTACCAACCATTCTGACAACCAAAGATTGTCCAGGATGAGGATGCAACAACATCAGATCTTGTATCAGCAGCAGAGGATGAAAAAGCAGTCCAGTCAATGGAATTTGGGCGTCGACGAGACCTGTTCGAACAATTTAACCTGTGAAAATAGAAGCACAATACTTTTCTTCACATAGAATTAAATCAACATCAACCAATCAATACCCATTATTTCTGAAAAGTAAACTGTTCTATTTCGCCTGCCATAGAAAAGACAGGCATAGATCAATCACAGTAGATATTAATTCAATATACCTTAAAGACTGTGAGCCATGCTTTGGGAAATCGAAGGCATCCCCTCGATTTGTGTCTGCCTACAATTTTGCATCATTATAAACATTAGAACCTATGATTCTTTTACTCCATATGGTTTAGTATTTAATAGCTGATACCTTCAAAGCTGCTTCCTGAATTGCCTGAATCCATCTCGCAGCTTCGTCAGGACTGGTTGCACCCAACCTACGAATATGTATCACATCATTACCACGTTGGTCTAATATAAATAAGTCCATTATGTTGAAGTTATGTGCCCAAAAGGAGAAGAAGATTCTTCACCTTGAGCTGATCGTTATGATTTGAAGTATTATAAAGAGTGAAAACAAAAATGACCTGCAAAAAGCATACAAAAATGCCATCAAATATCTCTGGAAAAAGATGCATGTCAAAGGCCAAACCCAATGAGGGCAAGCACATTCAGGAGCACCAACTTTGTAATCTAACTTTAGTGAAGATCATACCCTTCTTTTTATGCTTTCTCTCCCATTGTCTGTCACCCGGATACAAGAATCAATAACTGCACTTCTGATAGGATCCTGATAAAAGGTAAATGTTCTATTTTGAGATCACTCAATATGTTACTAGGAAAAAAAAAAGTGTAAAACCAAAGAAAATCGACTGTAGAAAAACTGCAGAAACATTAATTTCCCAAACATGTATCACTTCAGTGTTTGCACCAAGAGCACAAATGCATAGTTCCCACAAATTCTTATCTCAGCACTAGCGAAAGTGAAAGCATCCAATCATTCACAACTGGGTATTTGTTTCGCTCCTTTTATAAAGACAAAAACAAGTCACAATAACCCTTAGATTGTTTCTCATAAACTCACAACATCCTAATTATCAGCTCACCAAGTCACGCTTAATCTCCTATTCTCGTAAGACTCATTCATTACACTACAGTTTCTGAAATAAAGTAAATACAAGCAATTCACGGCCCTTTATACGGAGGAAAGCAAGTAAAACGAACTACACCAGGCTCAACTAAGCCTCAATCCGAATCAAGTAAAAAGGAAGAGGAAGAACAGTAAAAGAATCGAACCTGGTCTCTAGATATGGGAATGGATTTGTAACTATTGAGGAAGTGATCTTGAAGAACAAAGTATCTTTTGCGGGAGTACTGAAGCCCAATCGGATTGGAGCGGACCATATACATCCACCCTTCCATTCTACTACTACCACCGTCGCTCCGCGAACCACTCATTTCCATATTCTCCGCAAAACTTCACCGAGAAGACGGTTTTCGCCAGCAGAATTGTGCGCGCAAAGCAGCGAGATACTAATCTGAAGCTCCGGATTCGAGAGCTAGAGAGAGATACGCCATCAATGGCCTCAGTAAAGGTCGATGTTTATCTCTCTCGCACTCTGATTCTGGGAGCAAGAATCTATGGAGAAAACCAGAAATCTTGCGCTATACTTCTCTTTCTTTCTGGTTCGGTGGGGGCGGTTCTTACCTTTTACTCTGTGTTAAAGCAACTTAGCTGAGTCTTAAAGAAGTTGGCACTTGGCACCCAAATCTCCACTTTACCCTCTCACCCTCTCTTTTGAATTTTTCATTTTTCTTCCATTTTGGCCAGTTTTCAAAAAAAAAAAAAAAAAAAAATTAGTTTATCACTCAATTTTAATTTATTTGATCACTATTAAGTATTAACTGTTTGATTTAGTTAAACAATCAATATAAGTGTTGAATTCATTATTTTTCTGTAATAACTTATTATTTTAAAATGTTAAAATTCAAAAAAATGTTCAATGATTGGTAGGGAATACCCCGATCGACATTGCCTTCGTTCCCTTTCTTACTTGTTTTTGCAGTTACAGGGTCGAATTTTTTTTTTAGAAAGAATCCGGTCGGTACCCAACCGGGAGTGTCAACCACCGAGCGGTAGCCCTTAGACAGAAGTGCTGACTAGAGACACGTGGCGGCACTTGGCGTTGACAGGCAGGGGCACCCGGGGAGGAAGACACGTGTATGCTACGTGGGAAGCATGCCGAGCGGCCGGACTTGTGTCTCCAGCTCCGCCGCTATAAATACTCGCCGATGCAACAGTGTAAGGGATTTTGGACGATCGATAGGTTGTAATCAGAGACTCCCGACCGCAACCAGTCGGTACTCGGTGCAACCAAGTAGATTGTACTTAGGGACTTTATTGGATTAATAAAACTTATTTACTTGCTTTAACTGGTTTAGTATTTATTGATAATTACTGCACGCGTAGTATTTACATTATTCAACGATCACCTTTTTATAAAAGTTATTTTGCATATACAATCGTATAATGTTATCAACGAGTCAAATCTACTAACTCAATCAACTAACAGTTATCATCTAACAAGCTATTTACCAAACACTCCCTTTATATTATTATTTCATCCCATTTTGTTCCTTACATATATGTATATATTTTAGGTGAGCCTCATTAAAATCGTCTCATAAATATTTATTGGTAAAATAAAATGAATTAAGATAGAAATGTAATACTTAACGGAACATGTTCATGATTGTATTCGAGAACGTTAATAAACACCACAATGAACGCTTAAAAACGAAACAAATAAACATAACTTTTAAAAACCTTAACAAACAAACACAAACTCTCTAACAATCTTTACAAACGAACACAACAATCCTCATTTGTTCATTTCGGTTTGATAATATCTCCATTAATTATTACGGGGAGATCTGATTTTCTTTTTTATTTTTAATTTTATATTATTATTTGATCCCATTCTGTTTTTTATATTGTTTTTTCTTTAAAAAAAATAACAAGCCGTTACTTTTAATTGATTAGAAAAATTGGATTTTTGTCATATTGGAAAGTGGAAACGTTATATTTATTTCCTGGTTTGATTCCATTCATCCTCTTTCTTTATACTATATTATCTTCCTAGAAAATAAAATAATAACACGAACAAAAAATACTCAGTTTGAATTTTTATATACATAACCGTCCCAATAAAAAACAATACTTTTTACAAAAGAAATTGTTTTAATGTTATTTTAAAAGATTGTTACATTTCCTCTACCATTTTTCATGAAACATGGACCCCACCAACATATGTCAAGATTTTTATGTCTAATAACAATTGGAACACAGATGTTCGTTTTCACGGGGAATGGAATTGGGTAATAAAATGCGATCAATTAAGGGAATTGGAATATGCAGAAGGAATAAGAATTTAATGGGAATGTATTTTCTATTGTTTTTGGTTCGGCTGAAGGGAATAGACTTTTAGGAATTTAATAATTTGGTGATTAAAGGAAATAGAAATTGGAAATATGTTTAAAAGAACTTAAATACCCTTATTAAAAATAATGTGATGAGCGGATGTGCGCGGCGGCGGCGTTGGTCTGTGCGAGGGTTAATGGTGGTGGTGGTTTGCTGGTAGTGGGTGGAAGTGTAAGTGCAGTGTGGGGGCGGCGGTGACCATAGGTGAGCTGGTGCACGTGACGGTGACGGATTGTGCAGTGTCTGGGCAATGGGTGTGGTAGGCAAGTTTGGGAGGTGGATGGTGGGTTGCGGGTAGTGGTGGTGGCCGGTGCGCATGATGGGTGGGGCGGTGCTGGGCGACTGTACGGTTGGGAAAGTTGGTGGGTGGGGCAAGCGGAACAGTTGTGGCGTAGGGTGGTCTTCTAGGGTGTGAGCATTTAGTATGTAAGCTTAAAATTGCAAGCAGTAGTGGATTACTTCCACGTTTCTCAGAACACCACAAAGCCTATGTGTCTTACCCGTAAGACTAATACCACAATACAGTACGATGTTCGACTGGGGTAATTATCACGATGGCTCCAATGATCTTTAACTGGTATTGTCTAGAATACAAGTCCACAAAAACCAAACACACCCTATGGGAAAATCCCTCAGATAACAATCGTTATACCACCATATACAGAAGAGTAGACGTGGGAGTAAAATTTTGGTGGTTCGCGTTGTTTTATATGTGGATTGATCATCGTGCTACTTGCCACCAATGATAAGGGGATGGCTTCGTGGAAACAATTTTTCTTTCTAAGAACTTTGAGTATGAATGAATATGGGTTATGCTTTTATGTTATTGGCATTAAAATCAGAGAGATAGGCCCGGGGATATACTGGGTTTATCTCAATAAACCTATATAAACCAAAGTTTTGTAGAGATAGAGCGGTTTCATGTGCAAAGGGTCTTGGGCGCAAATTCTAATGTTTGCTCGCATAGCTAAGGGTTTAGGACTATTGGAGAGGCTGTAAAGAGGGTTCTAAGGATATCTAAGATGAACAAAATTGTTACAAGCTTGGGGGTTGGGTGTTAGCGAGTAGACATAATTTAGGGATGCTTGTCTGTGGTTATTCAGACGCGGAGGTCTTATGGCTGGCGTGTGCTTAGGTTGTTTAGTATGGTGGTGTAGGCGGGTGCAGTGATCTCGAAATCAAACTTTGAGGGTGTGCGTCTTTGTGTATTGGCATGGACCAGTGGGGGGCATCCATGGAGAAGTGTTAAACAGTCTTTAATAGCTACTTCTACCATGGAAGCCGTGTTCGTTTCCAGTTTCGAGGCAACTTCATAGGGTGTTTGGCTAAAGAATTTTAACTATGGGCTTAGAATTATGGATTCTATATCTAAGCCATTGAAAGTCTACTGTGACAACTCAGCTGCAGTCTTCCTAGCTAAGACCACAAAAGTGGGAGTCGAATTAAGTACATCGACATCAAGTTCTTAGCAATTAGGATGTGTGTCAAAAATAAAGTTGTATTCTTTGAACACATTAATACTGGGTTGGTGTTAGTAGATCCCTTGACTAAATGCATGCCTTCAGTTAAATTCAAGGATCTGGTTTAGAAAATGAGACTTTCATCTACTTTGTGATTTGTATATACATTCAGTTTCAATAAAATTCTTGGGCATTCAGACATTTTCTCAATTAAGTGTGTACACCTTCATTTGCTTCATATTGATGAGAAAATGTACTTCAGGGACTTGGAATAAACATAAACATAGGGTTTATTTCGTTGGGTTTTGTTTCCTAATTAAGTGCTCAATGGCAGTTTGCATTTGATCATAATGGATACTACTCGTGCTAATGAGAACATATCTAATGGTTGGTGTTTTTCTGTTATTGAGTGGTAGTGCTTGCACCAAGTGGGAGAATGTAACGTTTATCCGTTACTATTATTATAACATTAGGATAAGTTATGATAATATTCAGTATTTGATATGTGGTGCAACACTAATAACCTAACAACTAGACTACCATTATGATTAGGAGTCTGGTTAGGGTTTAGGAGACCTAAGACAATCAACCACAATGATGGCCAGTGGTTATATAAGGTCACTAGTCCTCTCACTGCTCACATTACATACTCATACACCCTCTAGGAGAGGCTGAGTAAAGTGAGAGACAAAACACTTATCTCTGCAACAGTCCGGATCGCTCGCTCAACTGTAAGAAGAACTATGCTGGAGGTTAGTACGATCCTATTATCACATATATTATGCATGTTGATATTTTAGTCTAACACATGCTAAACCCGTTGCACCCCCGCCCAACCAAACTGGACACACGCAAAAAATCACTACGGATTGCCCTCCACGCCAGGAAACGCAAAAAAAAAGAAAAAAAAAAAAAAAAAAAACGATGCAAACGAAGCTAAACATACCGGAAATTCGAAATACCTGAATGGAAACCAGAAGAAGCAGCTTTCTGACGCTTAGAACGAGTGCTCGTAGGACCAGCATTGACGACACAAGCAGACGGGCACCAGCGATGCCTTCTCAACAGATTTCTAGCAGTCGCGGACGGAGGAACATAGCGACAGGAAGAAAGAGCCGGACGAGCAGCAGCAAAAGGACTCTAAGTGACTAGCAGAAAAGACACCAAGAGAGACACGAAAAAGAGAAGAATAACTAAAGGACGGACATTGGTCATGTATCTTAACATAAATATTCATATACCTGAGGTGTCCC
>VALG01017542.1:0-23057 GCA_009835305.1 Ipomoea purpurea
TTTATTATTGTTTCTTTTTGTTGTTTCATTATGTTTTCTCGTAGTGTTATATTCTTTTGTTGTTATTTTTATTTTACTATTTCTATGTTCAGATTGTATTTTGTGTTTTTTTATTATTTATTTTTCATGTTTATCATTATGGTATTTTTTACTCATTTCATTTTTTCTCATTTTTTTGATTTTTACTTCATTCATCATCACTGTGCCGAGTATACTAGTTTAATGCCCCCTACTAGAGTGATATGAATTGTGTTATACTAGTTATGAACAGTTGGTTCACTCACTATCATCGTCATTGTGGAATATTTAGTTACAATCAATATTGTGGATACTTTACGTTCATCTCATTGTGGATTTTTACTTCATTCATTCATCTCATTGTAGGAATTTTTATTCATTCAGTTCATTGTGGAGCTTTTCTCTTCCATTCATTACTGTGGATAGTATACCGTTATGATTGTGGATATATAGTTATGAAATTGTGGCATATAGTTATGAATTTTGGATATATACAAATGTTATTGCCCGGGATCAACCTGATTTATTCTTTAAGGAGACGGCGCGTTTTTTTTAACAAAACGGGCGCCGTTTGCAACTGGTATGCACCTTGCAAGGTGCATTCGATTGCACAGCATAATTTGCGGTATGATAGGGTGGTGGACCCAATGGGCTAGAGGCCCAAATGAAAAAAATAAACAAGGGAGTGGGCCTACTATGATTGCCCAAGAAAGGGAATCTGTTTCGTGGGTCTCGAGAACCCCCCTCGTGAAGAACTCGGGCGAGTATGGGGCCGAGTCCGGGAAGTTGACATCAACAAGAGTCGGCCTAGCAGGTTACCGTTGCTGCTTCAATGCCGTCATTAATATGGGTCAATCCGGCCGTTGGGGAGAGTCCAATAACGATGACACAACGTCCCTTGACCTTTATTTCTCATTATCACGCATTAATTTTTGTATTTAGTTAGTAAGACTGGTCACATATATATAGGTCTCCCT
Organism: Ipomoea purpurea; assembly: GCA_009835305.1. Classification (NCBI taxonomy): domain Eukaryota; kingdom Viridiplantae; phylum Streptophyta; class Magnoliopsida; order Solanales; family Convolvulaceae; genus Ipomoea; species Ipomoea purpurea. The sequence goes on from VALG01017542.1 coordinate 996, forward strand.
CAAAGTGTAGAGGGCATGTTTTTCCAAGTCGAGAAGACACCCGGAAACACCATAACAAGAGTCACACATTTTTATAGCCATCTTTTTCTTCCAAAAAGTCATTTTCTATCTTCTTTTCCGGTGAATCCACCAATCTACGAATTGTGTTGGACCTCCTTGGGCTGCCAAAAGTCCTAAAATCAACAATGTACATATTCTAACTCATAAAATATATTATATTACCTCTGAAATTTTATTATTGTAACACATAATGTATATTATTTTAACTCATACATACATTATTTTAACTCACAAAATTTTATGATGTGGGTTTTGGACCGTGCTATGTCAACCGTTCCCATAATAACATAATGCATAACAATTATTGAATTTTCTTGACAAGATAGCTATAATTTATACAATTTTACGGCCCATTACAAATTTCAATGGCCTATGACTCTCTATAATGCAGGCCTTTTTTAAAAAAATGGCTCTCCTCTCTGGCCCATAGCCACACCTCAAGTGACAAAAGTTCTATAAAAAATATTAGCAATTTATTAATCTAAATAATATAAAAACTAATAAATGTAATTGAAAGTTAACTATTCATTTATATCTATTTTTTCATTACTTTTTTATATACATTTGTATAAGAGTTGTACTATACAATATTTTGAACAAAAATATCCCTATCGTTTATAACTTGCAGTGTATAATATATATATTAGACTTTGGTTCCTGTTAAAAAAGGTCTTCCGGTTTTTCGTGCGGTCCACAAAAAAAAATAAAAAATAAAAAATGTCGACAAAATTCTTTTTTTTTTTTGATAATAAATGTCGACAAAATTCAACACACAATTATATGTCAGTACAAAACCACGCATTTATTTTCCGATCACCGGAGTCGCAACTTCCGTTTTCCATCGCCGGCGGATCTCTATCAATTAATAGCCTTTCCTGAGCCTTAGATTCCTGTCTCGTCCACAACCAACAACAATTAATATAACAATAATGGAGTGAAATGAAATTTATGAAGCCATTCAATGTCTCATAATTATTCCGACCTGTTTTTTCCAGTCGGTGAAGATGGTGATGAGTGCCAACACAAACATTCTGAACCAACGCCGCCAAGTTCAACCCCATCCACAGCCCCATCCTCCCAGATTCGTCAGAAAACCCAGCATTCCGGCCGCCGGAGCTCCAACCAGATAAAACGCCCCGAGGTTCACATACGCTCCCAAATGCTGCCCCCGCTCCCTCTCGCGACGCCGGAGAGCATCCCCGATATTGCGTCGGAGACCATCATCAGGCTGACCAGAGGAACCATCCTTTTTATGTAACCCACCACCTCTGTCTCGTTGCTGAACGCATACCCCACACACTCCTCAGAGACATCAGAACCGCCGCCGCAGCCACCACCTCTATCATCCCGATTATGCCGCGCCCCCCACACCGCCATTCTTGCTGAATCCGTGTTCCCCGCCCCCAGCTCATTCGAGATCCTGGTGCTGTAAACAAACAACAGTGATTGTTAATTGCACTGATACCAAATTGAAAATAGAAACACAAAGACTTCATTTGTAGCTCATTACCTAGCAGCAGCTCCAATGGAAAACGGGATGTAGAAATGCAGTGAACAGATCATGAGGCTGCAGATACAGATTGTCAAAAGCCATATATGAGCAACCATGTTCTTATTAATGGATGAAAGAATGCAAATTAAAGATTACCATATGGAGAGCACAGAGCGTCTCAACTTGAGGATTTGGCAAGAGACCACTAAGCAAGATGGCAATTTCAAAAGTCCACCATTCCAGGCTGCAATCATGTTCCAAACACATTATTAACAAAACCGTGAGTTAAAATTGAAAAAATTTTCTTTTGGAGTTACCAAGCCATGCTTGCAGAAGGGATGCCCAAGCGGAAGAATTCCCCAACACGAGCAAACAAATCGTTCCCCAAGCACACCGAGACTTCTCACAGGATGAAGAATATTTCACATACACAACAAGCAGAATCCATTGAACCAGTAGGACAATCCAATTGCCAGGGCGGGTCCTGCACTTCCCAAACTCGACCTGAACGATAACGCCCAGCAAACAGGAATATGGAAGCACAAAGACAAAGCGGAGCTTAGCATCATTGGAACAATCAAGCTCTGCATCTGCAAGTAGCGCGCACCAGGCACTGGAGAATGGCATAAGGAAAATGGCAGAAATGAGCCAAACTGAATATTTGCCAGCTTCTGCAGATATCAGGGGGTCTTGGCCTACAAAGATTAGAAATTTGTCCATGAAAACCCATAGAATTCGGATTGGAATTGCACCAATGTGAGAGACATGATAGCCCCATAGGTATAAGTCCCTAGCTTCTCGTATTGCCCAGCCCCATATGCTTGCCACACAGAGTTTCCAGGGCACCTGACATTCCAAACTGTTCACCAAAACACCAACAACCATTCAGTCATAACTCAATACAGATATATCTTGTATGGATCATCTAAGAAAATGCAGCAAGAATGATGGGAGGTGGGGAAGGAAGAGTAGAGAGATAGAGGGGTTTACAAGTACGCTGAAGCCGGTGACGTTGGTGAAAGAGGTGGCGACGGCGCCGCCGGAGAGGAAAGCTCGCTGATGTGTCCCAACATCATCGTCGACACGAATATGACCATCTGCTGGCAAACCGTGACTACCAACATGGGTATGGCTATGCGCCCACCTTCTTCAGCTCCGCCAAGAAAACATCCTTGCTTGCCGCCGCCGCCGCCGGCATCTTCTCCGACAACAATGGCACCTCTGCATCCATCTCCGGCAACAAAAATTAAGTCTGTGATCTCCACCACCCTCTCCCTTTGACGAATAGGGATGCGGAAAACAGCGAAATATATAGGCGGAGTGGGCAGAAGATATCACTTTCCACTCGAAAGTTGAATGATTGAGTCGCAGTAGGAAATGGATCCAAAATATCTTACCAATCAAAATTTTAAAAATTTTCTAATTTAAGAATTTAATATCAAATATAGTAAGTTATATTAGAAAATGTAGGAAAACCCCAATTTATTCTTGTTGAGATGCCAATAGTTAGTAGCTAGGAAGCATTTATAAGTTATATATTGTGCTAAAAAAATAAAATTTATTAGTATAATTACGTATAATTATATATATTAGTATAAGGACAAATAATTGGTTTATCTGAATACATCAACAATTTATGATTGCTGAAAAACAAAGACAAACAGAGCATTGTCAGTTTTTATAAATATTTTAAATTTGTAATATTTATAAAAAATTTGTCAAAAACATAAAATATTTAAAATTAATACATATAATATTTCACTTAAAAACTAACATGCCCACCTTAGATGCAAAATTGTCCACCAAACTTTTGTCAATCTTTTTCAAAATCTCATTTTCATCTGTAATTAAAGCTAATCCATTAACTCTCTCTTACAATGTAAGATACTTGATTGCAAGTAAAATTTCAACATTGATTTTTTATTTTGTAAATGCAAGAGTAATTGAAATAGTGGATTATTCTTTTCTTTTTACAATTCTAGAACCCAACCCATATAAATATTTTTTAGAAAGTATAATTATTAAATCCAATTGATAAAAAAAAAGTTATATAAAAATATAGATATTAAAATCTTATTGATGTTGTTGAATAAATAGTTAAAAATAAATAAAACTTATCAAATTATGAATTATTGTAATTCATTGAAGTTTTGCAATTTTATTGTTTGAGACTTAAATAGTTGAAGAGATATCAAAATCAAAATTGTAAACTTGTTTGAAAACTAAAATTGCCGAAAAATTGTACCCATAGGAAGGTTATGTACCTGAACCCAGAACTCGGCATGAGACAAATTAACATTGAAAGAAGATCGGTACTCCCCGAAACGCTTGACCACCCGGAGGTTCTACTCAAATGACCAAGGATCATCCTAAAAAATCATGATTAGGTCAAACTCATGATAAAACTGGAATAGGAATAAGATTTGTTGAAGCTCTTTGATGGCAACTCCCTTGCCCGGCCACCACACCCCCGCCATAGTATCCCTAACCATTGAGAACTTGATCGTCTGATCGGTAAGAAGCCTACCAACCACAACAATTTGAAACTCTCCAGCTCCTCACCACATCCTCTGCCTCTTTCTCATCTTCCAACATCAAAGCATCGCACATATCCTCAATCGCACAGGAACGGGAAGCCATACCAACCAACAAAGCTGGATAAAAAGGAACGCAGGTGAATAAACCAAGGCCCAGAAAGAACACTGGAAGAAAATAGCGCTTGACACATGATCGAGAGAAATATCAATTGTGAAAAGAAAGTTTTAGGAATAATAACATTAAAGGAAAAATTAGAGACAATTCAAAAGAATTTTGTCACACACTTGTAGAGGTGGTCACAGACCGGTTCAGGAACGAACTAGCACTAGATTGGCCTAGATAAAGCTGGGCCTGGCCTAGATCGGGCTTATCCCAGACCGAGACCGGCTAGTAACTGGCCCAGACACTAATTAGGCCCGGACTCAATCATTATTGTATGGACCATGGTTCATACAAGTTGTGTAGACTATATTTCGTCTACTGTAAAATAATGTACATTCAATAAAAATATAATGTACATTGTATTCAAGAGATATACATTATTTTTGTTATGAGTGTACATTAGACTATATAATATTAATTCAATACAAAAATAATATATATTAGTATATTAAATATATATTTTTTGTTATAATTCACGTAACATTGTCACACAATAATTTGCCGCCCGGACTTTGGTCACCTACCACATTTACTTGAAGTGGATACGAATTAAATAAGAGCTGCGGATTTGATCAATTTCGAGTGGGGATACCTTTGGTCGTGAGGACGATGACACGATGTTTTCACATTGCATATGGATCACGTGACTCTCTGCCCACTTTCACCTACGCAGCTAAGTCCAATCGACTACGGCTCTTGCTTTGTTATGCTCTATTAGAAACGCTTTTAATATAGGCCATATGCAGTCCAAGTGGTTTTGTTTAAATTATTCATCTAACTTTATTATTATTATTTTTGTTTAATTCTAATAACGTATTAAAATAATTTTTCTTTTTGGTAGATACAAATTTTATCCAAAGACATAAGCATTGAAATGACGTGATGCTTTTATATGATTTACAAAGAACAAGACAACAAGAAAGTGGAAATTGTTTCTATAAGAAAGTGATGTTTTTATAAGCATTAAAATTGTTTCTACGATTTAAAAGAGGAAAACTTTGTGATTTAGATAAAACTTAGGGTGTTTGGTTACAATTACTTTCACCAAAACTTATTACAATTACCAAGTATTTGATTACCATTTCAATTTCGATTCCAACGTTGGAACCAAACACACCCTTAATTTATAATATATTTAGGAAAAATTACATTTTTCGTCCATAAGTTATACTCTGTAGAATAATTGTATAGGATTCGTCACTACTTGTTAGTCGTGATTACTTCTCGTCCTTAAGTTATAAGTGAAGTTACAAATTTCATCCCCTTTCTAACTAAACAATAGAGATTAAATTTGTAACGTCAGTTTAGTTTAGGGACGAGAAGTGAGACGATCTATTAGAAAAAAAGAACGAAATTTACAACGTCAGTTATAATTTAAGGACGAAAAGTGAGCACGACCAACAAGTACGAACAAATTAAATCTTACAATTATAAATTTGTAAGGTGGACCCTGATCCTAAACGACGTATACATTTTATATTTTCCATATTGAAACTGTAGACTTTTAGAATTATAAAGATATTGTGGTTTTCTTATCAGTACATACAGTGTGATATGTTTGCGTGAATACTAAATACAAGGCTCTATAACCCATAATCAAACTAATATATATGTTAACATTATGCCTGTTCGCTAGTATCACAAATTGCTGAAATGTTTAAAAAATAAATTGTTGAACATTTGAACTCCCCCTGAATAATACTGCCTCTGTATCCCTCATGTACAACAACACACATTACAATTTTGATGGCCGTTCAACGAGGCGGGATCTTCAATCATTGCACTTTTTGAATTATTTCATTAATATTATTATATATATATAATATCGCTCATAAGAGTAAGAGCTGAAATGAATCCAATAACAATTACCGGCGATCGAATCCAAGCCATATATCATAATGTCTCAACTAGTTAACTGAGAGATATTATAATTAATTATAAGTATTAGTATATATTTATATATATCAACTATATATATACTACACTATATAACCTACTTACCCTACTAATACTAAATATCTAACTATATATAACTATATATACTATTAATATTATAATGTTGTTATTTTACGGCAGAAACCAAAGTTAGATTACATTCATTCATTAATTTAATTTCACATTCTGACGAAATCTTCAGTTCTGCTTTGGTGAAACATCTTTGCAGCAAGCTCAGTTATTGAAAAAAAATGCCTGGAGAAAGTATAGTCAATGCTGCAAGTCTCCTGGAAGCGAGTTAGCCACAACAGAACTCATCATCTGTATATTTCAAGAACCCATCCAGATACTTCAAACAAGCAATTAGCAGCTAACCTGGGAATTCCTATAGTTAACTGATATGTGGAAGGATACATCTAACGGGTACCCCCCACCAATTTATGGTCAGCAACAAACAAGGTTCTGTAATGGAACAACACGCCCGTACTGCTCCTTCTTCTCAACCACATACACTCATGTTTTACAATTCACCTTACCTTAATGATAACTCATATGCATCTTGCAGTCAACAATACGAATGTCAGCAGTATCAAAATTACCGCATTCCACAAGATGAACGAAATATAGTGGTGTAACATACACTAATATACGTTGATTATGGTTGATTATAGAACGCTAAAATATAATTAGTATCGGGAATACAAATTTCGTCTTTCTTTTTTTTGTTGACTAGAAAAATTCGTCACTACTATATTACGTGGGCCTGAATTTCCAATCTTAGTACAATTAATATCCACCTATAAAAGTACTTCAATATAAATCAAAATCAAATCAAATTTATTTTATAAACCGTCTACCGCATTTTGGACCATCTGACCATCAGTATGAACCAATTGAGTCCCAACTCGTTCATAAAATCATGGATCAGGTCCACGTCATTGCTGGACCCTGATCTACATACAATATACATTGTTCGGGCGACTTCATAATGTATAGAACTCTCAATCGTTTCATAAGTGCCAACAGCAATTTAATGTTTCATGAATAACATATACACATAAACATGATATAATAGTTGTTATGCGACAATAATAACTAAAAAAAAAAAAAAAAAAAAAAAGGAGGAACGATAAGTGAGATGGGATGTCTGGAAAGGAATCGAAAAATTTCATATCCCGTCATCCCAAAAAACACAAGATATGTGATTAAAATATATACCTCCTAAATCGCTCTTCATCAACCCTGGTTTTGAGACCTGATACGCACTCGAATCCTACTGTACCATACGCGAGCTCCTCAAAAGCGTTTATCATCCCTGCTGGACCATACACATACACTCTATCGGGGTTGTTTTTGGTTTACGAAATTAGGTCTAACAACTCGTACCACTTTCCAATAATCGGTATACCGTTCCCTATTGTTTGATAACCAAATCTATACATTTTCGAAAAAATATTGTGCGACAGGGTGGTATTCCAGGCTATTCTGATTATAGGCGAACTAGGCTATTATAGTTTCTATTCACCTTCTATTTTTACCCTACATATACAATTTATTTCATATTTCACCCACCGCCACCAGACACCGGCCACTACCATTCGTCACCCGCTGCTACCCACGACACCACCCTCACACTCGCGCCCACCCACCAATCACCATCCCCACCGCACCGCTACCCATCCGCCATCGCGTCGGTCCACGCCCGCTCACCCCCACGGCGCCCGAAGCGAACAGCACCCCCCATCCTCCCAACCGTATTGCCACACCACGCTGCCACGCGCCACCGTCCATCACCCGCGGGCACCACCACCGGAATCCGCCACCCATCATATATTTTTATAAGGGTATTTATGTCTTTTAAAACATATTTCACTTATATTCCTTAAATCAACCACACATTGTAATATAATCCTAAAGTCTAGTCCATTCGCGAATGAAACAATAGAATACAATTCATATTCTATTTCTTGCATATCCCAATCCTTTTAAAATATCATACTTATTACCTCAACATTCATTCGTAAAATCAAACGTGTTGTTAGGCAAATTCAACACACAACGCATTTTCAAGAAAACAAGGGGTTAGTAGCTTCCAATTCTTTCACCGCATCAAAAATGGTTCTTTCATTACAATATATTTATATATTTATATTATATATAATTATATATAATAAATATATTAAAGAAAAAGAAAAATGTCAACACACATTTTAGATGTCAGTACAAAAGCACGCATTTATTTTCCGATCACCGGAGTCAGCAATTTCCGTTACCCACCGCCGGCGGATCGCTATCATTTAATAGCCTCTCCTGGGCCTTAGATTCCTGTCACGTCCACAATCAACAACAATTAATATAAGACAAAAATGGAGTCAAATAAAATATTTATGAAGCCATTCAATGTCTCTCATAATTCCAACCTGTTTTTTCCAGTCGGTGAAGATGGTGATGAGTGCCAACACAACATTCTGAACCAAAGACGCCAAGTTCAACCCCATCCACAGCCCCATCCCTCTCAGATTCGTCATAAAACCCAGCATTCCGGCCGCCGGAGCTCCGACCAGGTAATACGCCCCGAGGTTGACATACGCTCCCAAATGCTGCCACCCGCTCCCTCTCGCGACGCCGGAGAGCAGCCCCGATATGCCGTCGGAGACCAGCATCAGGCTGACCAGAGGAATCATCTTTTTTATGTAACCCACCACCTCTGTCTCGTTGCTGAACGCATATCCCACCACACTCCTTAGAGACATCAGAACCGCCGCCGCAACCACCAGCTCTATCATCCCGATTATGGTCACCCCCCACACCGCCATTCTTGCTAAATCCGTGTTCCCCGCCCCCAGCTCATTCGAGATCCTGGTGCTGCTAAACCAAAATAGTGATAGTGATTGTTCTGATACCAAATTGAACAAAACACGGTATGCATTGAATCATTTGTAGCTTACCTAGCACCAGCTCCAATGGAAAACGGGATGTAAAATGCAGTGAACAGATCCATGAGCTGCAAGATACAGATTGTCAAATAGCAATAAGCAGACCATGTTTCTGTATTAATGATGAAAGAATGCTAATTATGGATTAGAGGAGAGAATTGGATAAGGGAAAGTAAGAATAAGACCATAGAATATTGATATTTGAGAGCACAAGTTTTCTATGTCTGCAACTCCAATTGATGGATTGGCAAGAGACCACCAAGCAAGATTCGGAACTAAGTTCTAGCTAATAGTCCACACATTTCAAATAAGTGCGTTAAGTTACTAATGTTACCGGAAACACAATATTATAAACCGTGAAAAAAGGACCAATCAAAATTTTATATCGCCAGTGTAAAAATTGATAATTAAAATAACTTCGCGTTTTTAACTCAAGCCCATGTCATTGCATGATGAGGGTATAGCCAAGCGGTGCCAAGAACTCCCAAACTATCGAGGTGCGGTAAAACGAATCCTTCCACATGCGTGAGCCCCCGAGACTTCTCCAGGACGAATGATAATATCTCGGCATACACAACAAGCAGAAGTGGACTTGAAGCAGTGGACAAGCCAATTGCCAGAGAAGACAGGTGTCCTGCACTTTCCCAAACCGACCTGAACGCATAAACGCCCAGCAAATCAGGAATAGGGTTGAGCAGCACAAAGACAAGGCCGAGCTTGCAGGCATGGAACAATCCAGGTATGCTGGCCAATCTGCATATGTGGCAGTTAGTGCGGCGCGTAGGCGACGTGGAGATGATGCATAAGGGAAGGTAATGGGGTGCTTGTTTGGTGGAAGAAATGAAAGCCAGACGTCGAGATTAACTGTGTAGCACCAGGCTTGCGCCGATGATCAAGGGGGTCTATTAGCCTACAAAGATGTACTAAGAGTGTTGTCCATGAAAACCCATAGAATTGAGAATTTGGAAAAATTGCCCACCACTGTAGAGGACAGATAGCCCCGATAGGTATAAGTCCCTGACTTGTGGTATTGCCCAGCCCCATATGCTTGCCCACAAAGCGTTTCCAATGCACTTGCCATTCCAAACTGTGTCACCGAAAACATCAAGAACCATTCAGTCATGACACATCTCTTCATATGGAATCAATTTGATCATCTATGAAAATCATACTCCTCTAACCCATTATCTTGTTACATGTCGGATGGACAAATCAATTCTTTTTTCTTTGTTTATTTTCTTTGAGTATTATTTACTTATTTTAAATTTAATTTTTTATGTTTAAAATACTAGTTTCAGTGAAATATATAAATTATTAATTATATGAAAATTGAATTAAAAATAACTTTATAGTCCAACATTCTTAATCGAACTAGACAAAAATAGGGAGAGGTATTTCTAAAGTTTGGTCAAGGCGAATCATGACTTGCTTTTGACATTGATAGCAAGTGTCATGGTTGAAACTTAAATCCAAACAGATGTAAATGTTTGGAAAAAATTAATAATCACTACTTGAGATGTGCACAAGTAAACTCAATGTCTTATAATTTTTAATTAGGGATGTAAATGAGCCGAAGCAGCCGGTGAGTCACGTGATTGTAGATTTAGGGTTAGGTATTGTCAGTGTTAAGGTGGTCTAGTGTATTAAGCTAGCCGTGACCAATTATTAGGTTAGTTCTAAGGGGCTATACAGGTGTCGGTGGCCGGTGAGTGAAATATGAAATAAATTCTAATTAGGTAAAATAAGAAATAGAAACTTTAAGCTATTCTCCTATTAATTCGGAATTTAAGACTACTAATACCAGCCTTGCAAATAATTATTTGATAATATATAATAATTAAAATAGTGATATAATCTAAACAAAATGGAGAAATTAAAATTTAAACTCAAAAACCGTTTCTTTTATGGAATTTACGATTCTTATGATCAATTATGTATAGTATAATATCTCCGAAAAGTCAGTAATAATACCAATTTTAAATCACAACCAGATAATGTGTAAAATAGTATAAATGGTCATTCCAAATGATCGAATCTATCTGTAGTTTTACGTATCAACTCATGTACGATTCAGGATGCTGCGCCTAAAATTATTACACTGAGATAATTGTAAGACTTAGAAGCGATATCTGTACGCAGGAACTCGAGCTCGAAAGCCTCCATTAATAATGTAGAGGATCAATGTATCGATGGCTTTACCCCATGTTGATTCTCCGATGGATCAATCTTCTGGAATTTTTACATTCCGCGTATAATCCAATCCATTTAATACCGTAAGATCCGTAATTCTTTATCTTATATTATATTTTTTATAATTTTTATTTTTATTTATTGTCGGCATACGGTGATGCACACCGTACAATATAAAACCGAATATACAAACTCTGAATTTAAGTAGTGTAACTGCTCTAGCAAGGTGGAAATGGTTAGTTTTGATAATTAAAAATGAAGATCCGACAAATCATAGGCTAGTTTCCAAAGTATAATTATTATAAGCTATGTTCTATTGTAACCATAAACAGCTATTATGAATAGAGAACGGTAAAAAAGGGAATAGCAATATGCTATGCTTAAGATAGAATTCGGGATGTGCCACGATGTGATTGAGAACGCAATGCTGATGGGACGAGGATTAGAAGAGATAGAATGGTACGATGGGGACTCAAAATGTTACAATGGAGGACTTGAAGCCTGTGTAGAGTGGTACACGTTTGTACAAGATGGTGTGATGGGCGAACGCGGCCGGCCGGAGAATGGAAATGAAAGCTTCTTGTGATTGTATTGATTCCCAACTTTATCATCGTCGACTACAGTATATATGACCAATTCTGCTGGCTACCGTAGATCACTCTGTACATCTAATAGTAGATTTGGCTATGCGCGCACTAACTTAGCATCCCAGCCTAAGAGAAACATACCTTTTTCTTATCGCCGCCGCACTGTCCTCTTTTCCGACAACAAATGGCCACCTCTGCAATCCATCTCCGGCAACAAAAATTTAACTCTCTCTCCAGCACCGCTCCCTTTGATCTGAAAAGGGATCGGAAAACAACGAAATATATAGGCGGACATGGGTAAGAGAGTATCACTTTCCACGATTGATTTTAATGGGATGATTGTAATAAAATTTTCTAGAAATATTCACTCGAAACTTGATTTATTGATTGACTCGCCGTAGGAAATGGATCCAAGCCCACTTTACCATTTTCAAATTATATAAATGTCTCGCCGATCGAGGGCCGGCGTAGGCGTGAATGCGTGATGCGTGTCAATTTTGGCGTGACGCATCTGTGGCTGTAGCCCTATTTTCAACTCATTTTCAATACAACAATAAATTTTGTATGATCCAAAACGGGTGGACAAGTGGGTAGAAAATGAAATTTTTGTTTACACTTTTGACAAATTATTCGGTAAAGGTTGGACCCTGGTCCATGATATAATGAACGTATAACGTATTTGTATTTATTTGGACCCACATAGTAGCTGAACTCATTCCTAATTTGAAGATTGTATCTAAAAACGCATAATCAAATTTTGAAAGTCACAATGTAAAAATTTCAAACTTTTGTGAGAATGGTTTCTTTCGAGCATAATGCAATGGCCCTTCCATCTAATAAATCGTTATTACCGTGATAATGAATTACCAAACAAAATTTCAAAAATTTATAATTTAAGAATTTAATATCAAGATAGAATTATATGCTTGTAAGTTGTATTAAAAATGTAGGAAAACCCCAACTTATTCTTGTTTTGATGCCTATAATTAGTAGATATGAAGTATTTATCAGATACATTATCACTTTTTATAAATATTATAAACTTTTAAATTTATAATATTTATAAAATTGATCTTCATAATTATTTTACTACAACTTTTAACCATTGATAAACTCTTATGGGCAGCTTTAATTTAATCCACTTGTTCTCATTAAGAAGGAAAATCGCGCACCTTAAGAAAGAAAATCACGCACATATGCAACCACACAACTGCATCTGAGAAGGTCAATAGCACGGGAACCCATATATATATATATATATATAACAGATATGAAATGAGAACTGGTGCACGGAGAGAACTAGGAACCCAATCATAGTGGTGAAAATATCTAATGGATATTATAGGGTGCAACAATGTATATAAAGTACTCAAAATTTGAAGTAAAAGTAATAGCACTATGGAATGCGCTTAAGAACATCATAGTGTTTTTTTCAACCCCAAAAATCAATGTTCCACCACCAAGGTTTGATTCTGTGACCACCCGTCTATATGTATATGTATATCTATCCATATCTATATAATAACAAAAGTGCTTGAACAATTTTTTCCGCCTAAAATTATGGACGCTTTAGTAATATTAAACTTTAGACTAAAATATCATTTAGAATTAGTATTTAAAAACTTTAAATAATTAATTATATTTTTCTTGTAAAAATCTACCAAATTATAATTATCACATTTTACACCTATAAATACAATGGAAACATAACTATGTTTAGAATATTTATTCCTCCTTTCTGATTTACTTTCTGATAATTCACTTTCATAACAATTTTCATCTTCTCCATCTATGGATGCTCCGGTAATTAAAAAAAAAAATAAAAAATGAAGACAGTTGCTATTGGTTAGATTTAAATTTGTTGTATTGAGCTCTCATTCGTGTATATAGTATATATAAAATTATAAATTAATTTTTTGTAAAAAGATATCATTTGATTAAAATGAATATAGTGTCAACTACTCTATAGTGTGATGACACCCTGCTACCATTCTAAATGGGTTGTCACCGGATCGGACTCTAGTGATTTTTTAAAAAATCAATATAAAGTTTATTTTGAATTCATATTTATTTTAAAAATACATTTAAAGAAATTATTTTTTAAAAAAAGTATCATAAAGTATCTCAAAAAAAAATTATAAAGAAAAAGGGAGATACCCAACATATACAATCACTTCTACCAAGGCTCAAACTATACGTACCATTAAATAGCAAGGCTCTTGGTATTTCAAAATATATAATTTAATTGAGCATGTATTAGTGTTTCAATTAAGGGTGCGTTTGAAAATTCAAAAAATTAGAGAAAATTCGAAAGAATTTTGTCATTACTTGAAGTGGATACAAATCAAAAAGAGGTGCAGATTTGATAAATTTCAAGTGGGGCCACCTTTGGGTCATGTGATGAGGACGATGTTTTCACTTTTCAGTTTTCACATTATTGCATATGAATCACGTGACCCTCTGCCTACTTTCACCTACGCGGCCAAGTCCAATCGGGTACGCCTCCCGGTTTGTTACGCTATATTCCGTATTAGAAACAGTTTTAACTTTTAATATAGGTCATATAAAGTTACTAATGTAGATGCTCTTAAGGTATATTTAAATCATTTTAAATAATTTATTTTATTGGTGGATACAAATTTTATCCAAAGACATATAAGCATTGAAATGACGTGATGTTTTGTATATGATTTACAAAAAAACAAGACAACAAGAAAGTGGGAAACAATATGAGTAGTTAGTAAAATCTTTGTCAATTAAACTTGTTTGTATGATTTATCCGTGAGACATATCGAGTCAAAATGTAAATGCAATATTTATATTGAAAAATATAATACTAATTACAAATAAATTGTTTATTATTTATAAGAAAAAAATATAGTACTCTTGATCTTCTCACAATCGGTTTCACTTACTCCAAATTGATAACGAATACATTTAAAATCTAAAATTAATGCCTTAAGATGTTAAATAATTGTTACTTCTTTTTCTGTTTTTTTAGTGAAATTGATGCCCTCAAAAGAAAGCATTATTTAATCCTAAGGAGTGTTACAAGCTATTTTTTTCCAATATATAATACCCAATGCAAAAGCCATTCTTATTGATCACCATTACAAACTTTCCCAATAATTTAAGTACCATAATGTATTCATGTACTCCAACACAATAACATATTCCTTAAAAAATTATTTATGGCCATTCAACGAGGCGTGAGATCTTCAATCATTGCACTTGTTGGAATTAATTACTATAGAGTAGATGAAATGAATCCAATAAAATTACGGCGATCGAATCCAACCATATTTGTAACTTAATAATTAATTAATGATTAAGAATTAAGGGTTAAATAGGTCATTGTACACAATAATGCTATTAGATCACTAAATTTTAAAAATAACAATTAAGTCCTTTAACTAATCAATTTCATGCAATTAGTTCAATTTATAAAATTTTCAGGTTACTAACAGGTCACCCATATTAAAATATTTTTTAAAATTTATTATTTAAATATAATTATTAAAAAAAAAAGTTTCCGCCGAAAATGATTTATCTTTTTTTTTAAATAATAATAATAATAATAATAATAATAATATTATTATTATTATTATTATTATTATTATAAAAATATTTTAAATTTGAGGGTGACCTGTTAGTAACCTGAAAAATTTATAAATTAAACTAATTGAATGCAATTTGTTAATTTAAGAACTTAATTGTTATTTATTTAGATTTAATAATCTATTTGTATTATTATGTGTAGTTCGATGACAACTTTAACTTTTATTCCATTAATTAATAATATACTAACAAAAAAGGTTATTCCCACAGTAGGTCAAACTTCTTTTTCCATATATGTACTATACAAATATAATATTCTATGTGGTGATTTACGAAAAGACATACCACGTTTTATTTGGCAGAAAGAAAGTTGGATTGGCATTCATTAATTTGACATTGATTAGTTGCGGTGTTGATTGTTTGTTTCCCATGTTCATTCAAATCATCTTCCCCATTCATTCACACGATAGCTGCATGTGTTAATTTGTTATTCGTCCCATGCTTATCAATTCATTAGCCTTCAATCCTTCACACGGCGCCGTTTGGTAGAGAAGAGAGAATTAGGTGAAAATTTTATTTTAATTTTTGTTAAAAAAATTAATAAGGTGAAATTCAATTGTCGATCTATTGTATAGTTGATAGGAATAGAATTGTTGAAAATTGAAATATAAGAAGTGAATAAAAATTAAAATACCTTGCATGGGTAGCTCAACTGATCATAGATGTGAAACTTTGGAAGAATGATTAGGGATTGAGTCTCACCAGCGACAGTGTGGGAGCAACCTCTCAAAGTGAGGGGGGCTCCTTGTGCGCAGTGAGCACCGGTCTAGCCTATGTGGTTCATGTTCAGTTGAGTCACCATGATTTATATCCTCTCAAATGCTCTGTGGGGTCGGGGTGTGGGGAGCCCCTTAGGGTTGAGGTTCAACCTTTTGTAATAATAATAATAATAATAATAATAATAATAATAATAATAGATATGAATAATAAAACTAAAAACTAAAGTTGAAAGTAAAAAGTGGTTGAAAATAGCAACAATGGTTTTTTCGGATATCAAAAGTGGTCGGAACAAGGCTTTTGACTTGATTTAAGATCACTTTTAGATAGTCAGATATTTCATAATTTCCAGTAGTGTATTAACGGTAAGTATGTAATTTGAATATCGTTTTAGACCAGGTTCGTAAGGTATGTACATTAGAGAGTGGAAGCAGTTTTGAAAATAACTTTTCCATAAACTACTTTTAGTTTTTATATATATTAGAATATATATAAATTAGTATATATATATTATATATAGTTTATTCCTGTTAGATTAAGAAGCTTAGGAATATCAACTCAATTCCAAAGTGTTTTCATCTCAGTACGCCTTAATTTCTGGACAAATTTTGGTATCAGTTTTAAGAACATATAAAAATAAATGTACCACTATTGCATTTTAACGTATCTTTATTAATTTACTTTAATTTTTGATTATATCAACTCCGACAACTTGTAAGAGATATTAAAAGGAAAAAGTATTTCATAAGACAAAATACCTACAATACTGCAAAAAGTTATTTGCGGTCATTAATTGAAGGTGTGTATAAAGTAAATCACCAATTTATAATTTTAATGCTAAAAGATCAAAATAAGAATAATCAATCTAAGTTGCTCATAACGATCATTTCAAACTAAAAACAATAATAAATACTCCCACTAGTTTGAGTCAAACTTGTAGAACTTTTCACATTTGTATATGTTTGTGCTAAATTTGCCATTTGATATATAATATATATATACTATATATATATATATATATATATATTCTTCCATTTGGGAACAGAGTCGCTCCGCTACTATGGTACAATTTGGATTATGTTGGCCGGTGGTCTCTTATTTTCCTTTTGTTTTTGTTTTGATTTTTTTTTTTTTTTGTTTCATAATAAAGTCCAGTCCGATTAACCAACAACGCCTTCAAGGAAGTTGCGGTAGCTTCCCAACGATCTAAAGCTTAAGGATATCCGCTGATCTGGATAAAGGAAGGGTATGATTCCGATGTATCCGTAATAAAGTTCAAGAGGTGTACTGCTGCTTCTCTTTTCTTTTGTGTTTTTTTTTTCTCTCATTCGTGGACGAGTTTGTTTTCTCTCGTTTCTTTTGGCGAGTCTTATCTTCATAAGTGTGAAACATATAAGTTGGTCACTGACGTATGTGACTTCATCCCGGGTGACAAAGATGACAATGTAAAAAGCATCTCCATCTCAACTCGATGGATATATTGTCAATGAACGACATATGGAAAACGTATACTCAGGTGGTGGTACAAGAATTTTCAACCAAAATTAGTATTGACTACGTTTCATCAATTCTTCAATGATATTAAAGGAAACGGCAAATTCATCTAACGAATTCAGCTTCAATTTGTGAAACAGCCTGCAAATCAAGTTCTTTAGCGTTGGTAGAAGTTATTTCTATGTCTGACTATACGGAATGATATACCGTTCTATCGATCCTATTTGTAATTGCTTCAGCTTATGATTAAATGAATGAGCTTCTTTATTAAAAAAAAAGAAAAGAAAAAAGAGTAGAACATAAAATATAACTATTGAGAAAATAATACATAATTAATGGTGTAGGTCATAGTTAGTTACGCAGTGGAAAGGTGAGTTTTCAATTTCTTAAATATAATGGTACATTGTACAATGTGGTCTAACTTCTAATTTTGAGGTAGGATAAGGACTCAATTGTTATACCATTTACCATGGTCCATGTTTCATTTTGTATTATAAATCTAGTTCAAAACGACATTTAAATATTTATTTACATTTAACATATTATGTACCTTTTATTTATAATGAAAGTACATAATTTATTAACCATAAGTATGTAATCTGAATATTATTTTAAACAATGTTACATTACAATGTTTACAAATGTAAGGTATACACTGATACATGTATAATTGCCGATAAGGACTAGGTTGAGTGTGGGAAACAGTTTGTGATGAAATAACTTATCCGTAAACTATTTTTAGTTTTTACTATATATAGTTTATTCCTGTTAGTTAAGAAGCTAGTGAATATCAACTTCAATTTCAAATGATTTTCATCTCAGTACAGCCTGTAGTTGCTGGACAAATGGACAGATTTGGTATCAGTTTTAAGACCTAATGAATAATAAATGTACCACTATTCATTTCAATATCTTGTATTAATTTTACTTTTAAGCTCGAATATTGTATGTTTTAATTTAAATAGTTTTTACACTAATAATAATAATAATAATAATAATAATTACAACTTAACGCCAAATCATTTAAGAAAACTATATAACATGTCTAGTCAACAAATAGTTTAATTATATATTTTAAAAATAATAATAAAGTCAAAGGTCTAGTTAAAAAATAATAATAATTCAAAAAAGTTTAATTGTACTATTGCTACTAGTTGGATTACTTTTTTTTTTTAATAAAATTTAAATGAAAAATATTAAAGATAGGTGGAAATCTGGAAGGATTGGGTGAGCCACCAAAAAGATCGGCGAAATTATTAAATTCCAAATTGTAGAGATGCGATGCTAATAATTCAGAATAATGTCTGCAAGGAAGACAACCTCAAAAGCTCACAAAAGTATGCTTTGCTTTTTTCTTTGATTAATGACAAATTTATATGACCTTCTAATCTAATGTTTTTGTCAGTCCAAAAAGTCACGACGTGATACGAGGTGTCCTGCATCATTTACAAAAATTATAGTTTAATACGAATGTGTGACTTTATTTATTAATATACTGTTATCAAATTTTTTAAAGAAAAGATGTGTGACTTTTCAATAGTCTGCATTCAACAATATGTAATTTATGTTTAATTTGTCACATTTGTAAAATTCTAAACAGTGTTAAATTTTAAAATATGTGATAACTTAAAGCT
Organism: Ipomoea purpurea; assembly: GCA_009835305.1. Classification (NCBI taxonomy): domain Eukaryota; kingdom Viridiplantae; phylum Streptophyta; class Magnoliopsida; order Solanales; family Convolvulaceae; genus Ipomoea; species Ipomoea purpurea. Next base: position 20,359 of record VALG01017542.1, read on the forward strand.
AAACACATTAAACATGTTTTTTTTTGAATGCTACTAGCTCTATTACATAGTGTAGTATGTGTTCATATACTTTCTCAACCTACTGAAACACAAAGAGCCAATAACGCCTCAACCTACTGAAACACAAAGAAGGCACGAACTCACAACCTTCCAAATAGAAGTCCAACCCGGGTACCATTAGACCACATAGTCCAAACACATTAACATGTTAATTTGATATAATTAAATCAAATAGTCAGTTACTTAAAAGTAACTTATATAAATACTGATGCAAAAACTAAATTACATAAATTATTTTTAAGAAAAACATACGGTGTAACTATGGAAGACAAACAGAGAGAGTAAACACTAGGTGCGAACTGCTCGCCCATGAGAGAAGTGAGAACCTTTCAGCGCTGTCTACGTGTCTAAATCTAACGGATGAGAAACACTGATTTTTTTAAAAAAAAAAATATTGTGACATTTTTGTAAATAACTGAACATCAAAATGCAAGTGAAATGTATTATAAATGTAAGTAAAATGTATTACAGGTGCAAGTAAATTTATATTGAGTATCAATACTAAGTTGCACATAACATTATAACTAGTGACACCTAACATTATAATTAGTTAATTGAACTAGGTGCGCGAATGTTAACAAGGTAAATTACTTGCACTTGTAAGTGATTTTACTTGTAAAGGTGCACCATTACTTACTAACACGTTTACTTGCCACCAAAGTTCGAGTTATTTACGAAAACATCACCACGTTGTTTTCTTAAAATTTCATCAAATTCGTTGAACTGGACACGTGAACAACTGTATAATAGTTCTTATTTCTCTCCTAGACACTTGTTCTTATTAGAATTAGAGGACCATCAAGAAATTGTGTATCCATATCAAAATTTTGAATATTAATAGTATATATATAATTCAATTTTCTTTGTTCACATATATATAATATACCATGTTGATGATGAATGTCAGATCAGAATGGCCGACACAATTATGCATGATTTAACAAATTGGGTTAAAATTGATGAGAATAAAATTAATACGTTGTACATTTTTTCCATAAACAGTATCTTTGTGAATTTGTGCTACCTCAAGTGTTGTCTTTCTTTACCATTCTTATTATCTGTCAACATTAGATGATGTGGAACAAGGACATGGAAGACATTATATGATGTGGAACAGTGACGGGTGACCTAACTATAATAATTAGGGAAAATGACATTTCTACTTATCACTATTAGAAATTCTGAAATTTTCAACTACCTGAAAGCGATATTAAATCAAGTTAAAAACAATAAAGAAATAGTTAGTTTGAATAAATAGTAAACATGACATGCAAATGGGACAAATAGAGTATTACACTCTCTAGAAGTATCACATTTTTTCTTCATATATGTATTACACTTTCTCATAACTCATAAATAACCATCAATCAATATATCCCTAATTAGTATTACACTTTTTCTTGTAACGGTTAAACCCTTAAACATTACATTTTAATTTAAAAGTATTATACTTTTATTTATAAGTAACAATAATTTTATTCTTGATTAATATTATATTTCTAACATAAATATTATATTATCATTTTGACCTGACCCGTTTTGCGAATCATCTCACGAGAGACCCCATCCTATATATATATATATATATATATATATCATCAATTGCATGTTAGTCATTCTATCATTATCTAACGTGTCATCTTTTTATGCGAGACATAGATACTTATTTTTATTTTTTAATTATTGAAGTTAGAAAAAAAAAAATCAATAGTTTTTAAATTTAAAAAAAAAAGTACGTGAATTTTATTTTGGGTTTTTGACTATAATATGCAAAAATCGCCCTCAATTAGCCAAAATGTGTTCCTTTTTTTTTGACAAACAATATGCAAAACTCTATTCCACTTGCGTTTTTGGTGGTATTTCAGCCGTATTTTTTTTTTTTTGTTAAATACGTGAAACGCAACTGGTACTTGCGTTTTATGTATTCAATACGTAAAACGCAACTACCAGTTGCGTTTTCGCAAGACGTATTTGATACGCATAAAACAATTGGGTCTTGCGTTTTACGTATAATACGTAAAACGCAACTCCCAATTGCGTTTTTACTTACCGGCGTATATCGCCGGAATTGTACAAAACGCATTATCGAATTGCGTTTTAGTCATTTAATGTAAAACGCTATTACCACTTGCGTTTTTACAGCCCGAATTGCGGTTTGTTTTCCTTGCCGGCAACCTCGCCGGCTTTTCAACTTCGCGATGGCGCCGACCGATTACAAAAAAACTCAAAAATGCAACTGGGGTTTGCGTTTTACGGTAAAACGCAAAACCGAGTTGCGTTTATATATATACGGCTTTCAACTTCGTGGTGGCGCCGGCGAGTACAAAAAAAACTCAAAAACGCAACTTGGGTTTGCGTTTTACGTATTATACGTAAAACGCAAAACCGAGTTGCGTTTATATATATCACGGTATTGCGACCGTATTGCCTCAAAAACGCAAGTGGGACTTGCGTTTTACGTATATGAATACGTAAACGGCAACTCCCACTTGCGTTTTCCAGATATACAAGAAAAATACCAAATACACCAAAAACGCAAGTGGGAATAGAGTTTTTGCATATTGTTGTCAAAAAAAAAAGTGGAACACATTTTGACTAATTTGTGCACGGTTTTTGCATATATAGGTCAAAAACCTTTT
>VALG01017543.1:1665-34603 GCA_009835305.1 Ipomoea purpurea
AGTAGATAGATGTATTGACTTTCTTGGTTTGAGGATATAAACTAGACACCCCTAACACAAAATCTCAAACACCGTCCATAACCTCATCATACCCTAACCAAAAAGCCATGCCGGCCAACCTCCACTATCGATCACAATAACCTCAAAGTCTCTAACCCACTTCACATCATATCAATATCATATAGATTGTTTGTTAATGATCTTGTGGTCTAATGACACAAAGTAATTCTCCGAGATAAATAGTTAATTTTATCTTTTTAAAATGATGAATTCTTTTCAATTATATTAATAAACCTACTAGAATATCATTTTAGATAATCGGTGCATGTAGTTTTATTGCATACATGCCAACATTAAATATGAGAAAAAAAACATATGGACAGACATGTGCCATTGCTTTTGCACGTAACAATATAGTATTATCACATTGATTTTGGACATATATATAAGCAGCATGAATCTGGTGATCTGGCCGGAGCTTGACCCTCGCGCAGCACGAGCGTTGTTGTTATTATAATTATCACTGTCGTCGAGGTCATCACACAAGCACGAAAACTAACAAAATCAACCACACATAATTTTAATCGAGTTAAGAGCAATTATGAGCTATACCATCTGGTTCTTCGAGTATAATAATTTTGCCACGTTTAATCATAAATTTTTAAATTGGCTATTCGTAGTCTTTCGACTTTCAGATTTTTACCATTTGTGATCTAAGTTAACCACCTATAGTTCTTCAAGTATCAAATTTTAACCACCCATGGTCTTTTAGGAGGACTTCAACTTGTTAAATTTTGAAAGTTGAAAGACCATGGGTGGTAAGCTTGGACGGTTGGGTCATAGATGGTAACAATTTGAAAGTCGAAGGACCACACACAAGTGATCAATATAAAAGTTTAAGACTAAACGTGACAAAACCACCCTACTCAAAGGACCTCATATGACATTATATAACTTTAGTTACGTTCAAGAAAAATGTATTTAATTTCTCAATTATATAACTTTAATCTATTTAGTTTAATTCTCGTCTTTTAACCATTACAAAATACATATATATCTTTACTAAAAATTATAGGTTAAAATTAAGTTTATTTTGCAATTTCAAATACCTTTTGGTCAAGCGGCATAATTGTGGGCCCTGCCAAAAGGAGATCACAGGTTCTAATCCAGTGAAGGCATTGACTCTTTGTGTGGGGGTTAGTAAATACTTGCAAACTTGCACTTTTAACAATATGTTATTTGGCATTAAAGGTCTAATTATTTACAAAAATGCCTTCGCATTTTTTTTTTAAATTACATATAATCCGTTAAATCTGGACATGTGGACGATTGGAGATATTGTTCAATTTTTTTTGAACATCCGTTTTTACCTAAACGCAATATAGGGTATACTATATATATTAATATAGTATAATAATACTGTGTGTGTGTGTGTGGTGTGGTGTGTGTGTGTGTGTGTGTGTGTGTGTGTAGTGCGCGCGCGTGGTGCCATACTACATGTACACATTTATTTCCTACAAATCTTTTGATAGATATTTTCAACAATTTTTGTCATTTCAAAATTAAAGAAATTGATATTTTACAAAAAGTACACGTAAAAGCTGGAGTAATTAATACGGAGTTAAAGTTTTTTTGAAAATGGCCGTCCAAAAATCAAGTTGCGTGATTAATATTTTAATTCGGAGACTACAATAAAGTAAACTATAACAACAATAATAAGTTCAATTCGACCAAATTTGATATGCTCTCAGGCCATAGCTGACGTGACAATCGTCCTATTAAAAATTATTTTTTTTAAAATTTATTTTAATAAATAAAAAAGTAAAAGGAAAAACCACCCTCCTGTTTTCATCTCCGACCAGAGACAAAGAAAGCTCTTCGTCTCCATAGCTAGAAACAGGAGAAAACACTTCGTCTCTAGCATGGAAGCGTTTTCTTTGTCACTGGAAGACATAGTGGTAGTTAGTTTTTCAATTTTTTTTAAATTATATTTTATTTAAAATTTTAAAAAATAATTTTTAATAGAATGATTGTCACGTCAGCGATGACTTGAGGAGAACATGTAGATTTGGTCGAATTACATAATTTTGAACAGCTCAAGGACCTAATTGTATTTTTTAAATTGAATAACACAATTACATTTTTACATGTAGTTCGGTGGTTAATTCAACTTTTTTTTTTTTATAGTAATATTTATAATAATAATTTAAGATAAGGACATAGAGAGTTTCGTACAAACAAGGAGATGCCAACGTTCAAGCAAAATGCCATGGGGTTCTATTCATTTTTTTCAAATTTGATATATAGTTGATGTCTACCATTCTAATACTATTATAAGAAATAAAATGTTTCAAATAAAACTTTGAGTGATGTAGGTTCAGCGAGGTTAATTGGTAATCCTATTCGGCCGGTCACCTCATTTTAACTTGAAGTAAACGTTTAGATTGTTTTTTTCTTTCATGCGCGCGCACATGTATATTATTTGAAAAATAAAATAAAATAAATATAGACATATACATGATAACTAGCTTATGGTAGATATTTTGAAAAGACATATTGAGCATGAGCAAATATACAAAGGCCTTCTTTGATAAATGGCGGTTAGTGGTTCGCAGTCTGCGATTAGTAAATTGTGTTAATAATAATTTGACTAGTGATTTGTATTAATGATTGTAAAATAATATTTGATAAAATTAACTATTTATGTTCAACGGTTAACATATAAAATGACCTATAAGAACATTATAATTAAAAAAATGAATAGAAACAATACAATAATAATAATAAATAATAAAATAGAACAATATAATAATAATAATAATAATAATAATAATATTATTATTATATTATTATTATTATTATTATTATTATTATTATTATTACTCCGTATTATATATTATATTAAAGAAAGACAAAGGAGATTTGCATTGCGCGTGCAGGCTCCCTATATTTTTGTCGTACATCGCCAAAAAACAAATGAGGGTCATTGAGGTGCGTCCTCTATAAAAGAGGAGCCTCAATGCCCCTTGTTTTATTTTCAGTACCCATTCGATGTTCCACATCGGATGGGTAGAGTCTTGAGGCTTCCAGAATGATAATGACAATTTTTTTTTTTTTTTATTTATAGAAATGTTTATCAGGGTGTTTTGAGAGAAGACCAACTTTTTCCAAAAACGTCAAACCCCAAGCGCTATAATTTTGGGGTTTCAGCGGTTTGGAGCCAAATTGATGCTCCAAATCGCTGATTACTAAACGTTGTAATTAGCGTTTTGATCTAGTCAAAAAGCTGATTATGGTCAAATTTGTAAAAAATGATGAATTCACTATTATCCAAACAAGCCAAAATCTAAAATCATAACGATAAGTCCTAGGAGCAAGGCAACTAAATATAAGTACATATCAAATCCAAAACACAAAAGAGCCCTCCAAAGTTCAAGTTAAGACTTGTAAGACAGTGAACTCTGGCTCGTAATTATGTATGAGCTTGTTGGCCATCAACGGTTAGCGTAACGGATTGTATTAGCGGTTAACAAATAACAATTGTGTTAGCGGTTTTGACCAGCGATTTGTAAAAATATATTTGATAAAATTAGATGTTTAGATTAACGAGTAACATGTACAAATGACCAAAAGGGGTATACATATAATAAAAATAATATAATAATAAATAATAATAATAATAATAATAATAATAATAATAATAATAATAAAACAATAAAAAAAAAAAAACTGATGTGAGATGATCCCACATCAAAATATTAACTAAAAGGGGCGTTGAGCTCCCCTTTTAAAGGGGAAGCTCACCGCTCCCTTATTTAATCTAGCCCATTCGATTCCCACATCGGATGGACAGGAAAAAAAGAAGCCCCATGCTTCTTTATTTATAAGCTTGTAAATGAAGTGTTTTGGCAAATGTCCAAAATGCCAATATGAAATGCTGCTAGCGTTTTAGCAAACTGCCAAGCGTTTTAGATTTTGGTGATTTGGAGCAAATCTAGATTTTGGTGATTTGGAGCAAATCTGCTGCTCCCAAACTGTCATTTACCAAACAAGGTGCGTTTTAGATTTGGTGGTTGGGAGTAAATTCGCTGCTCCAAACTGCCATTTATCAAACAAGGTTTTCACAGTCGAAATGTTAAAAATGATAGACTTGATAAAATTTGGGTGGATTCGCAGGCATGTGTTTGTACTTTGTATATCATGCGTTTGGACAAACAAATTATATATTATTCAATTAATTAAATGATACTTTTACACTAATTTTATAATTAAATAAATATACATTTTTAAATATAAAGTTGTTTATAATTTTATCTAATTTTATTATCTAAATATATAATAAAAAAAAAATACTACATAGACTCTCACTTCTTACTCTTAATTTTACTCCCTCTCACAAATCACATCAAAAAATACAAGTGAAGGAGTAAAATTTGGGAGTACATGGACAAATAAAAAAAAATTATCCGCCGGGGGTATAGTAATAAGAAGAATAAAAAGTGTGAAATGGTTGGTGTGGTCCACGGTGTACGTAGAGACGAGGGTGCTTCCGTTTCGGAATTCGGAGGGAAGCCCAAAGCTTAAATACCGCCCTCTCTTCTCCTCATACGCAGATACAAGGCCGCCGGAGATTAACATATAGGGAGAGAGAGAGAGAGAGAGAGAGAGAGAGAAGAGCTCTTGGAGGTTGAGAAAGAGGAACGGAAGGTCGTTCAGGTAATTTTCCTAATTCAAAATGTTTGTGTGTATATATACTGATATACACATACGGACTCTGTAGTTTGAACTTCAACATTTGTATATAGCAGCCGTTTACGGTATAGGCCTATGCCTTTTAGATCTATTCTTCCTTGTGCTTTCCTCTTGCTGGTTGTTTTTGCATAGATTTGGATTTTATTTCTGAGATTAATTGTCTTTGTTCTGTTGTTCATCTCCTGCTTTAGGATGCATATTTTATATGCAGATCTACTGATTCTTTGAGCTTTCAGTACTGTTTGTCGTCATTACTTTCTGTTGAATTCAACATTTCATTTAGGAGAAGAGATTTTTCTTTTCCCTTGAACGTTGCTGGTGAAGAAAAACGCTCATTAAAGTATCTCTGTTTAATGATCCATCCTTTTATTAATGATACTTGTATTTAATGCGGGGTACAATTGTACAAAAATTTAAATATATTAATTCCGGAACTGATGGATCACCCAAATAATAATCTGATAATATTATTAAATGAATGGAGGTAATCTTTAAAAAAAACATGTTTCCATCTCTGAAGTTACCACTTTTACTATAAACTTCTTAACCAAAAAATTAACAATCATTGTAGCAAATCAGTTATTTTCCACATTTTAGCTGATTTGATCAGACAATTGACTTTGTAAGCAAAGGTTCTAAGTTTGAGTCTGGTGGGACTGTGGGAGCTTGGAGCCGTCTATTGGCTTTCTTTGTTTTAGCCGGTCAACTATGAATAACTTAGACTGGTTTAGCTCCCTGTGTTCCTTTTATTACTCTCTTCTTGTCTACATATTTTTGAAAAAAATGATAACTACATTTTTTTTTTCCTTTTTTTGGTTTATTAGTAATGTATGAATATAGAACTATCTGTAAGGTTATTTTAGGAAAGTAGACAACTTTTATCTCTATTAAATCATTTGTCAAAGGGTTTGACTTTTTTAATATTAATTTTGATTTTTCTTGAAGGAAAATTCTATTGAAATGTTAATATTAACTTTTCTTCTAATTTAGATTGGATTTTGCCAAAAATTTAGGTGAAGGGATTTTATTTCCAGTTCTCCCCTAGGGCAAATATTGGATTCTTGATGTTGGACAACTTGCACATTTAATTTCATGTGATTTAATAATACTTTTGTAGTGTAATTCATCCAATAATTAAATGCACTACCTTTAAAAAAAAAAATCTCTTGCTGCCAAATGTAAAAGACTGGGCATTGATCTGATTTACTTTATTTATATGAATATGGATATGAGGATATCTATAGGGGATGCTATTATAACCCTTGAGATTCTTAGCTGTTGCCTTTTCTAGTTGCCGAGATTATAGATTTAGGTCATTATTTATTGTACAGCGTAGATTTTATTTTATTTTTTCTTCTCGTTCACATGGAAAAATTGTCTGCCACATGACTTACAAGTTTGGTCATTAGATATTAGGAATATGGAGGAATTATGCAGCTGTTTGGCACTTATCATTGATCCAATCTAATGTGAACATGTGAACCTTCCTACAAGGCTCCTTAAGTGGGATGTTTGATCAGATCTCCAAGTCATGGAGAAAAGCTATAAGAGAATATGCAATTTTTTAAAAATATTCTATAATCAATTTATTTGGTAATTTATTTTATGTTTATTTAATGGCCCACTTGTTACTTCTATTATTTGTTAAAGTGGGATGCTTTGGTCTTATCATCCTTATTTGCCAGCTTCTCCTTAATTTAAGTACTTGGATCTGAATTTGATTGTCTTGCCAAATGTTAGATCTATGTATTTTGTTTTTATGCTTGATTCTTATTGAGAAACTTTTTGACTTTGTCTCCTGGTTCACTTTCCTTGCCTTCCACGATTAATTCAAGTGGAAGACTTCTGCTTGACTTGAGGAGAAATTGATACAGTTAAGGCACCCATAATTTTTTTTTTTCCCAGCCATTATTTTAAATGACAATACTAGATCTAAAAAATTACAATTTTCTTCAAGTGAAAATCCTTATGAAGCACAGTTGGCATCTGGGGTTTCACAGAATTCTGATTGCCAAGGTGATTTTATGGTTTATTACTTGATACAAATACTTAAACACTTTATGACCTGCAAGAATTGAAACCAATGAGCCATGACTTTGAAAGAAACCATAGGTTTGGTTTGCTTAATGTGTAATGTTCTCCCATTGAGATTTAATTCGCCTAAGTCAAAGAACTATCTTTTTGAAGATAAAATATCTTGCTTAATTTATCTTTTTAGAAAGTGCAATTTCTTCCTTTTCTTGATGGCCGCCATCCAATAAATTCTTCTATGGTCCAAGTTGTTGATTTTATATTTGTGAGCCTCTTACCCAATTGTTTTCATGTATTCAACCCCAAGTTGGATGTCCTATGAAGGTATCCTCTTCTGTAAATAGAGAGGACATAATAATTACTCTTAGCCAGTAAGGTAAAGTCCATAGACCATAGTTAATAGTTAGGACTTGAGATTAAATATACATATGCATCTGTCTGTCTATAGAACTTGTGTTTATGGTTAATTCTGATACTTTTAACTTTCACACAGTAATATGTCTCGTTTTTAGTCTTGAAATCTTCTAGCCTTTTTCCTCCTTTCATCTAGTATATGCAATCTTTTCTTGTATCCTTTTCACTGTCCTTTTAGTTTACCAAGCATCCAGAAATCTGTCATTTTATATGACAACCATCTGTTCTTATTGTAGTTCAGTAAACAATGGGTGCTGGAGGCAGGACGGCTGTACAGCCTGAGGGCAAGAAGTCCAAATCTGATGTTGTTAAGCGTGTTCCATATGCCAAACCACCTTTCGCAGTCGGTGAGATTAAGAAAGCCATCCCACCCCATTGTTTTCAACGATCCGTTCTTCGCTCATTCTCCTATGTTGTTTATGACCTCATAATTGCTTCTCTCCTCTACTATGTTGCAACGAGCTATTTCCATCTCCTCCCACACCCTCTCTCTTACCTGGCCTGGCCACTTTACTGGATCTGCCAAGGCTGTGTACTCACCGGAGTTTGGGTCATTGCTCATGAATGTGGCCATCATGCATTCAGTGACTACCAATGGCTTGATGACACTGTTGGACTTATCCTACACTCTGCTCTCCTTGTTCCATACTTCTCTTGGAAATATAGTCATCGCCGTCACCATTCAAACACTGGTTCCCTTGAACGGGATGAAGTCTTTGTACCTAAGAAGAAATCTGGCATGAAATCGCATGCCAAATATCTTAACAACCCCCCTGGCAGAGCATTCACGCTCCTTGTCCAGCTCACTCTAGGGTGGCCTCTATACCTGATGTTCAATGTTTCTGGGCGGCCATATCCCCGCTTTGCCTGTCACTACGACCCTTATAGCCCTATATACTCAGATCGTGAGCGTGCTCAGATCTTCATATCTGATGCTGGTATCTTTGCTGTAACTTATGGGCTGTACCGTCTGGTGGCAGCTAAAGGGCTGTCTTGGGTTCTTTGTGTTTATGGTGTCCCGTTACTTATTGTAAACGGGTTCCTTGTACTGATCACGTTTCTGCAGCACACTCACCCATCATTGCCTCATTATGATTCCTCGGAGTGGGATTGGTTAAGGGGCGCCCTCTCCACCGTGGACAGAGATTATGGAATTCTGAACAAGGTATTTCATAACATCACAGATACTCATGTGGCTCATCATCTGTTTTCAACCATGCCACACTATCATGCAATGGAGGCCACAAAGGCTATCAAACCAATATTGGGTGAGTACTATCAATTTGATGGGACGCCAGTGTTCAAGGCAATGTTCAGAGAAGTGAAGGAGTGTATTTATGTGGAGGCAGATGAAGGTGACAAGAACAAGGGTGTTTTCTGGTATAAAAATAAGCTTTGAATTTAATCCTGGGGAAATGCATATTGCAGATTCAGAAGTTCTGCTGGAGGTTTTGCTTCTCATGTTTAGAATGTTTTGGTTGGTATGTATTTGAACTTTATTAAGTTTCTAGATCAGTGCTAAATCATAGCAATATGAATTTTTAGATAGGAGTATTGAACTGGAATCAGAAATCCCTAGCATGTAGTAATTGCTTTTTCCATAAATAAATGTTCTTGGTTTGAGTTTGTATGTAAATTCTCATGTAATTGTTTTGTTTTTTACTAACGATAAAAAGTTTACTTCCAGCTCGCATGGGCAGCTCAGTTAGTTATATGAGTGAAGTTTTGAGAAGAATGATCAGAAATTGAGTCTCATCAGCAACAGGTGTGGGAGCAACCTCTCAATGTAAGTGACTCATTGTGTACAATAAGCAAAGGTCTAGCTCCTATGGCTCAACTGAGTTACCATGATGTACATCATTCCAGATATTCTGTCGGGGTCAGGGTGGGGGGTCTTAGAATCAGGAATTCAACATTTTGGAAGAAAAAGTTCACTTCCAAAATAATCTATTAGTACTAGGACATTTTCATTAGTCACTTTTACTCCTTTAGAATGTAACATTTAGGTAGTTTAACTTTTTGATAAACTGGGGATCTTGATTTTGGAGAAATTTTTCTCCTGCAAGCACCTAATTCTTGTCAAATTTATGTGGGATCACCAGGCTAGTTTTCTTTTTCAACATTTCGGCTAGAGGCAGTAGGGCCACTCTGAAATGAATTATAGTATATAATATATATACATATTATATATATATAATATATATATATATATATTGTTTTTTTGCCGTTGAATATTTGCACGGCCAAATTCTTTTTTTTTTTTTTTTTTTTTTAATTTTGTTAAATGCTGCCTTTTTCTTCTTCGGCCAAAAACAATTCCTTTAAAAAAAAAAATTGTTTCAACGCCCAAATTCCGTTGTAAATTCCTTTTTAAAAAATTTTTGTTGAAACATTGTTAATTTATTTTGTTGTTATAAATTTTAAATTATAATTTTATTTTGATTTTGATATGTTAAATTTAAATATATTAAAAATAATAATTGTAATTATAATAAATAAAAAAATAATTTAAATATTGAGATAAAATGGTGGGTCCACAAAAAGTTATGATAAAATTTAAAACTAATGAAAAGAAGAGATTTTGTGATTGAATGAGATAGTGGATGATGAGATGAATGTTGGGGCCACAAAAATCTGGGGTAAAATTCTCAACTATTGATGATGTTCTTATAAAATTTAGGTACGTGGTTCAATACTCAATAATGAAGTACAGAGTAAATATAATCTATTAACAATAATTAAGATGATTAAGACCCTAGTTTTTCAAATATTAAGAAATTGAATGTGAGATATTGCATATCTATAAATGGATAATGCTACACGAGATTGGAGGCTTGAGCAATACGTACCTGACCAATATGAATTATCCGATCAAATAAAAAATTGAAAAGGAAATTGGACTGATATCCAATTTGAAATTGGTCGTGTGGATTTTGGTTGAATTTTTCTCGAATAGTGGATTATAGGTTGGATTCTTTGAATTTAAACGGATTCGTTTGAAAATATGAAATATATATACATTCTTCCAAAGTGTTGAATCCCAACTCTTTACTTACAAAATATATATACATTCTTGGTGAGGATGTAAATTAACTTAACTGAACATGAATCGCCTCACTTTGAGAGGTTGCTCCCACTTACCGCTGGTGAAGATGTAAATCATGGTAACTTAACTTGAACATGAATCACAGAGGCTAGACATTGCCGCTGGTGAGGATGTAAATATCCACAATGATTGAACTAAATATCCACAATGAATAAACTAAATATTCATAAATTCATAACTATATATCCAGAAATTCATAATTATATATCCATAGTGAATGAATGAAGTAAATATCTACAATGAATGAACTAAATATCCACAATGAATGAACTAAATATCCATAAATTCATAACTATATATCTAGAAATTCATAACTATATATCTAGAAATTCATAACTATATATCTAGAAATTCATAACTATATATCCACAATAATGCTATTGCCGAGAATCGAACCTGATTTTTTTTTAAGTGAGACACGCGTTTTTAGTCAAAACGACGTCTTTTTGCATCGTATGCACCATGTGCATGGTGCATTTGGTTGCACAACATAACTATTGAGTAAGTATGATCTCGGCCATCCCCGGCCCATTAGTGGTTTCTTCACGATTTTTAAGAAAAGTAATGCTTATTTGGAAGAGAGAGGGATGAGAAAGAAAATCTTGGGCCTTTTTATAAAATGGAGGTGTTTGTAGGCTCACCAAGAGAGAGAAAGTGGAAGAGAAAGCTGACATCGCATGCGTGGAGTCCACTGATGCCGCCCAATCGGGCACGTGCAATTCGCGCGCCCGAAGACACGTCAAGTCTTTCTGACTTTTTACTTGGGGGCATTAGTTATTTGCTTCTTTTTTTTTTCCTTCTTCTCTCTTCCTCATCTCTCTCCTAGTTCGCACCTCAAAAACCATTCCAAAATCCCCACTATTGAGGATGCTCTAAGAACATCCTCAATAGTTGAGATTTTGATGTAGTTTTTGAACAATTTTACGCGCCCAAGCTGGCGCAGACTACACACGTCGGCCTGGGCGTGAGACCCACTATCTCTGCAAAATCTCCATATTAACAGAAGGCATTTAAACCTTCTCTCACTTCACTCTTTTTCTTCCAACTTGATATATATTTTTTAAAAACTGTGAACAATCCCATAATAGGGATCCTCTTAAGCAATTCGGCCAAATTTTTCATCCTTCTCGGCAGGCCTAGAAAATGAATTAATTCCTTGGGTAGGTGAAGTTATAGTTGAGATGAATAGAAATGGGATGAAGTTAGAATGGGAATTTTTAACAAAACTTCAAACTATCTGTATTCCAAAATTTTGATTCCAAGAGTTCATTCTTTTGTACTTTTTACTGTACTTAATGTTATAATTTTTTTTTTAAAAAAAATATTTATAGTCCTTGATTTTTTTTTTTTCAACCATGAGTACTTTGTTTTTTAAAAAAATATTTTAGATTATCAACTACTAGTTATAAAAAAAAATTATGGGAACATTGACATCTTAATTGACTAAGTTTTTTGATGACCTTAATTGGTGGTTAGTGTTACTGATAGTAGTCGATAATAGCAACAAAATTTTTTTAGATCTTTAAACTAGTCAGAAAATTGGTAAAAAAATACTATTTCTGATTTAAAAATATATAATAATACGTGCTCAGGAGAAAATGGGTCTTTTTTTTTTTTTGTGTGTGTGTGGAAAGGAGGGACCAAAGGTCCCAGAAAGGATTAGGAGATTCTACGAGTTGCAACGCCGCGACTGTCCATCTCAAGGATAAGTCTCGCGTCCTCTGGGGGGTGCTGAAAATGGGCTTGTTTGGTTCACAAGAAAGTGTTTTTTTAAATGATTTTTTCCTCAAATTTGTAGAAAAAATAGATTTTACGTCTTGTTTGTTTGATGGAGAATTTATTCCAAGGAAAAAAAATTAATTCTTCAAATTTAAAAGAAATGAATTCATTACTCTTCTTTGGAGGGAGAAGGCGATGAAATGAGGAGGGATAATGTTGAATTAATGGAATGATACCTGACTTAAATTATATAATGATTTTTTGTTTTGTTTTTTTTTTTTTTTTTTTTTTTTTTTTTTTTTTTTTTTTTTTTTTTTTTTTTTTTTTTTGTTTTTGTTTTTTTAGAGGTAATCAAATCTTATACTTGTATTTTAAAAAGTTGTCAACTAAAAAATGTGTATAACTTTAATAATTCATATTTCTTGTGTCTAACCGCATAAACTAAAAACACCCTAAGACTCTTCACTTATATTAACTATTAACAACAAAATTGATTCTTTTCTTTTAATTAGTACTCTAAAGTCTAAATTTTGTGCCAACTATTAGTCTATTATGTTGTGTGATGACACATCTGTTACCATTCTAAATGGGTGGTCACTGTAGGATCAAACCTCGGTGGTGGTATGGTCATGGCATTGAGTTGGATAAAATTGTAACAATACTTTTATGAATGTTATTTATTACTATTGTATTTTCTTTATACATATTTATATTCTACTTGCTCTACGGTATAGATAAGACAATTTAAAATATATAGAAAATATACTTAAGACAAAAACTGAGCTGGATTAATCATGGAGGTAGTTTAGTGAACTTTGTCGTAAAACATAGTATTATCACAAGTAGAAAAAACAACATAATAACTAGTCCGTCTATGAGAGTCTACATCACTTCTGAAGCTTCTAAATGGAAACGATAGAATTAAAAGTGAGGAGCTGGAGTGAAAATGATGATCAAATAGTATTGCCCGCACAATTTGTGTTGTATATATTCGGTACATTTGTGATTTGTCAAACATAAGTAAATCCCTGGAGGGTTTTTGATGCTGACTGGCTCTATTACATTGTAGGATATGTCTGGTTGATAATGAACAACAAATCGATTTATATCTCAAAAATAATATTTATATATAATCACACACAATATATAAATATTATTGGATATTTATCCGAAATATTATAATATATTATATATATATAGTATTATATATACTATAATAACTATAGTGGTATATATAATATATATATATCATATATATATATATATTATGACTACCTGCCACTTATACACACACAATATATATAAAACGGACTAAAGTTCTATATATCATACATTATATTACGACAAAGATATACTAATATATAGCTCACCAAAAAACGGCAACTAATAATCCTCTAGATTATAAGTCCGACCCAAGGAATATATCAAAATATGGAGAACGAATTTTTGCTTAAAAGCATAATCAAAAGCAAGAAAGAAGGAGAAGGAAGAAAGAAGAAAGTACGAGTTAGGCAAAGTGCCTGTCTTTCCTTAAAACCTTATTTTCCACCTCCCAAAAGTGCTAGGAGCGTTGTGGCCTAGGTTTCCCAGGATAAAACGTACAACGATTCGACGTTTGAGCACCCAAACGAACGAACCCGGCGAACAAGAGCACGAACAAAACACAGTAGCGAGAAAAGGAGTAGGAGCAAAGTTTTTGAGAAGAAAATGTCCTTATCTTTGTGTGTTGTGTGTCTCTCGTTCTTCCCTCTTTTGTTATTTTGGTCCACTGTCCTACTCCCTTCTTATATAGGGTATGAAGGATTCAATAGCATCATTATGGCATTAAAAGCTGATATTGAATCAGTCTTTGTAACACCTGAAACAACCACCATTAACAGAATTAAATCAAAATTGTAGTTAAAGGGTTGTTAGCCAGTTTCGGCTCGCGTTGCTGCAGCGAGAGTTGTGCTCTCTGAGTTTGGCATAACTTAGCCCGCAGGTGCGGGCGCACACGAGCTCGGGCTTGAATCAAGCCTTTTTGATCTCGTTTCTAGTTGGAATTTGATTTGCACCCCTCCACCCCCCCCCCCGCTCCAAAAAAACCCTTGTATAAAAGGGGGGTGAAATCTTCTTTCCAAATCAATTTGGGCCAAAGCTCACTTTTCCCTTCATTTTTCCAACTCATATATCATTCACCCATTATCCGTTTTGAGCGTACAATATATCAATCTCTTCGTCTCACTACCACTGATAATAACATGTCAATTTATGCCATTTTCCAACATAGTATCCGAATCCACTTTGACCCGACCCAAATCGTAGTATCCGAATCCACTTTGACCGACCCAAATCGGTAGTATCTGAATCCACTTTGACCCGACCCAAATCAGAAGTGGACCCCACTGATATAATTGTACCACAAAATAGCCAACCTACTAAAACACAAAGAACCAATAACACCTCCACTAAGGCTCAAACTCACAACCATCCAAATGAAAGTCTAACCCGAGTACCATTAGACCACATAATCTTAATACTTCCTTATATATATTTAAATATAAATTATTTAATAATTTAATTTTAAAAATTATTGTTGTTGTTGTTGTGGTGAAAAATTATTGTTGTTGTTGTTGTCCTCGTTAAAAATTATGTCCAAATATAAATGAATGATATTTTTAATTATTTATGAATATAAATTAGTGGTAATATAATTTATTATTAATTTAAATATAAAATAATACCATAAATTAGTGGAAGCGAACAACGGAACAAGGGTTTGACCTCTTCTTAGCAGTTGTTAGAAAAATAATTAAGGGTTTTAATTTGCTCGATAATGGGAGATTATGATTGTTGGGATTCTGATCTGATAGCTCCATCTCTAAAGCAACATCACAAATGACAAATAAAATCAACCGGCAAAAGAAATTTCTTTCACATACAAGCTAAAAGAAAAATGACAAATGGCAAAAAATCAAATGAGTTGCTCAAATATACAGTGAACAGTAACAACAGCTAATACATGATTTTTTTTTTCTTTTTTAAATAATTCTATGTAATTTATTTATTTGAGTTCATGATCTAGCTTGCACTCTCCAGTTCGAACAATCCTCATTTCACTTTCTGGAATTTAATTCCAGTTTGTTAACTGAAATGAAATCCTAGAAATTGAAATTTAGTTTAATAAGCACTACATGTAAATATTGACATAAATGAGCTTATAGCTCAGTGGGTAAGGTTCTTTCATTTTAAACTTGATAATTAAGGATTTGAACCTCACCTTGGACATCCAGCCTATTTCTTTGGTTTCTTAACAATTATATAATATTTTAATAAAAAAAATTTGAACCATTTTCGATTTGATTCCTCTAAAACCAGTACTGAATGGTACTTCGATTCGATTTGGATAAATCGAACCGTTTTGGCCAGCCCTAGTGAAAATGCATAAAGTTTAAGGGGTGCAAAGAAGCCCTGCGGGTCCGTTTACCAACAGAAAACTGTTCTCTATTTTCTATTTTCTAATTTTTCAATTTTCACCTAAAAAAATTCAGTTTAGCATAATAAAATAGTTTTCGAGCGACGTTAACTATTTTGAACAATATTTTTTCGGATATATTCATTTGAATGACTGTTATGATGAAATGATGCTATGAAGCTATATAACTTTTTTCTTTGAATGTCTGAATGTATAATGATGATTTTCACATTATCCGATATTTGGACCGAACTCTGTCACGTATTCATGGATGTAACATAAGTATAAACAAGATATTTGAACTATCAATCATAATTGGAGTTCAATGCGCAAAATCTAAAAATGGAGGCGGTACTAAAGTATTAATCTTAATTTTGATGATGTAAATAATGTCTAACTTTAAAGTGTAAGAAAATAAATTATCTTTAAATAAGTAAAGTACGAGTAGAAAAGATAAAAGATAGTGATAGTAAAATAAGATGGATAATGGAATGGACTAATGACTATGGTGGCTCTAATGATACCCGGGTGGACTTCCTTTGGAAGATTATGGAGTTCAACGCTTCAGTGGAGATCACTATTAATGACATATAAACCTGAAATGAGACGATAGGAAAGATTACGTATTTTCCAGTTTCGAAACAGTTTTTTAAGTGTGTATTCCAGTGTTTTCCAGAAATTTTCCGCGAAAAGATTATTTTCCAGTTTTCAAAAATGAAAAACTATGGTTAGCAAACATGTTTTCGTGTTTTTGTATTTTCCAGTTGTTGGAAAATTTTCAGAAACGTTGTCAGGTAGAAGTAAACGGCGCCCTCGGAGATGGTTTAGATGGGGGCTACAAAAGTACAAAGAAATGAAAAGTTGGTGGCATTTAAATTATTATACAAAACCCCAAAAATTTCAAGACCATTTTCTCCAAAATTTCCTAATTATATATATTGATTCCCATCCGCCTATCCAAAAGTCACTTTTGGTAGCTTTTGCATGTTGGTTGTACAATAATTGAATCGCTCCCAAATCATAGTTCTTTAATTGCTTCTTTAACCACAACTATCGAATGCACAAGCAATAAGTAACAGCTTTTCATTTCCAGTTTTGGGAAAAGAGAAATTAGAAAATATATATGAAATTTTAATGTACCTTAAGGTATGGTGCCATGGCAGTAGTTTGATATAGTGGGGTTTGGTGTGGCCATAACCAATTCAAAATACCAAATTCTGTGAGTTTGACTAGTTGGTGTTTTGGCGCCTTGGTTGAGATGGTCTAAATAGTTGTTAGCTTATTGAATTAGTGAGTTTTGACTAGTTGATAGCATTAGTTTGATTGTAGAAAGATGTTTGGTAAATTAGTTGTTAGCTGATTACATATATACAAAATTACTTTCTCAAAAGTTAGGCTTATCGGAAAAACTGTGTGCTTTATTGGCTTTTTGAATTTTTGTTTTAGAACAATAAGCTGTTTAAAAAAAACTAATTGACCAAACATTTCATGTTGTTTAACCAAGTCAAATAACTAATAGTGATCAGACAAGTTAAAATTAATTGATACGCTAACTATTTTACTAAACAGACCCATAATAAAGTTTTACCTTTATCTAATTATTTATTCTCTTTTCAATTGAAAGGTGAAAAATACTCTAATAATGCATAACCAAAACATGTCTAGATCGTGAAAAATTCATATTATAATCCCTAAAACAAAGTAAGGTTAATGTTTGAACAATTGAACTCAATAACATTTTATAAAATGTAGCGTTAACAATTTTTATTTTTTTTTTTAATGTGCATAGTGTTTATTACCACTATGTTTACGTAGAATCAACATTTTGGACTTGACTTTCTATGTTGCCGGCCAACAATCTCTTAGCAGCTTCGTGACCTGTTCTGATACCAATAATTGTCAGATCAATTAACTCTTACAAATATGTCAAAAGTTATCGCTAGTAACGAATGTATAACTTTATTTTTTATATTTGTATAACAGACGCTACGTTCAATACTGGAAATTATGAAATTTCCGACAACTTGAAAGTGATCTTAAAATCAAGTTGAAAGCCTTGTTCCGATCACTTTTGATATCGGAAAAACCTTTGTTACTATTTCCGACAACTTTTTTACTTTCAACTTGATTTAAGATCACTTTCAGGTGGTCGGAAATTCTATAATTTTCAACAGTGATTTGAATGACAGGAATATTGAGCTCGTCCTTTTAAGTCGCGGCCCAACATATAAATTAAAGAAAATGAGAGTTAAATAAATATTTGGTTTGATCAATGTTGTGTGACGATCTAATGAAGTGTTTTTTTTTTTTAATTAATGTTTCATAAGCCAAAGTTGTGTTGGCAGCCATTTGTTGTGAATGTATAGACGACCTTTGAATATATTGTGCCCTTAGCTTGCATGTTTCCTATTAAGGAACCGAAAGATATATAGAAAGAGAGAGACGAGAACGTCTTATAAGACGTACTAAGAGTGCCTTTTTAAAGTCATTAAATAAATTATAAATCATCCTTTAATTTGCTATTTAATATATGTAAGCAAGTTGAAAGCTCTCTTTCATTCTAATTTACCTATTAGTCTATTACCTACCCATCCAGACCTTTGAAAAGAAGAAAACTAATGAATTGAATTATCTTAACAATATATTAATTAATTAAATATGATTAATCTGTAAATACAGCTATTTAAAAAGGATTTTTGATATATATACAAATGGTTGATTCTAGTACTGTGACTCATGCTTTCTGATAAGAATTGTGAACGTGCAATGAATAACAGTACGAAGTGCGCA
Source organism: Ipomoea purpurea (assembly GCA_009835305.1). Taxonomy (NCBI): domain Eukaryota; kingdom Viridiplantae; phylum Streptophyta; class Magnoliopsida; order Solanales; family Convolvulaceae; genus Ipomoea; species Ipomoea purpurea. The sequence goes on from VALG01017543.1 coordinate 19,932, forward strand.
TTTATTTATTAAAATGTTACCATATTTGTTTCCTTTTTCTCCGATCAAATGATTTTTTTTTTTTTTGGAAGCAATGAATTATTTAATTTTTTGATAAATATTATAATTCAATTTATTAATTATGGATGAATTAGTTAGGTATATGAAATTATAAAAAAAGTTAATGAGATAAAATTATATCAAATTAAATAGTTGAAAATCTGTTTTTTTTTTTTTTTTTTTGGTTTAAAGTTTCCATCCACTATAAATCTGACTTATCACAACAATATATTTTAAAATGGTTGATATAATCATCATATTATATGATCATTTAAATCTGACTTATCTCGACAATAGTATAATTTGGAGTTTTTCTTCTTGTCCTGCAATTTTATAAACCTTTGCTTCTTTCATCTATATAGATTGGATACACCCATATATCTCCCTCTTCTGATACAAACAAAAACCACCAACCCCTTTCACCCCACCCCCATCTCGAAAGAACAGAACAAAGATCCTTTGACAGAAAAATTCTGAACAACGTAGGAGGGAAGAAGATGATGATGATGAAGAAACAACCTTCTTGTGTTCCAAACACAGACCCATTCATCACTAGGTTTAAACAAAGATTCCCAAACAATATTAAACTGGTGAAGCCCAAGACCGGATAATTCACATTTTTGCCCCGGAGATCATCAAGACGGACGTGGAGAACTTCCGGGAGCTGGTGCAAAGGCTCACCGGAAAGTCACCGGAGAAGAAAAGAGCGAGGGTTTCCCAGGAAGGTCGCGGAGTCGAGAATGCGGTGGCGTAATTCCAGCCAAGAAAATGGTGGAGGTAAGAGCTGGCTCCAAGTCCAACCCACAAGCTTGAGGGAAAAGATCAAAGATGAAGACGAGATTTGGAGCGGTGGAAACTCCGGCGGCGATTTCTTGGGCGGTTTGCCGGAGTTTGACGGTTTCATGGAGGAGCTTAACAGTATTCCGTTCCCAATGCCCCTTTGGATCTTCCGGTCTACAATCCGGCCGACAACATCGCCACCTGATTCTAAGCTTTGGGTTAGCTTAATTAATGGTTGTGGATTAAAATCATCATGGCCGTTGATTAATTATTATGATTCTGTAGTTAGTTACGTTGTTTTTTTCAAAAACATTTTTAATGTAGGGATTAATTTATTTAATTAATATTCTGTCTTAAGCTAATTATTTTTTATATTATTTGTTATTATCTTCTTGCTAAAAGTTTAATTAAAAGCTTTTGGTATATATAGTATGGATGCCATTGTGATGATGATGATGAGAGAATGCAGCTTAATTAATTGCCTATGGAGAAAGTTCCATTTGGAGGAACTTTGAGATCTTTGTTTTTCTCTAATTGTCTTATTCCAAAATTTAATTTGATCTACTGGTTTTTTAAAATTGTTTTTGTAAATAAATACCTTCTAGGATTATAGTTATATATGGATACATATTATATGGAAAAAATTGTTAGTTACATTAAAAAATATAATATCCAATATGATTTTATACAATGATATTTTTTTTTTTTGGCGTAATAGCATGGGAGTAAGTTGCACCAAAATGTTTCTTAGACCAATGGTAAGATATTGATTGATAAATTATTATTACTTTTCTTGCAAGTTTTGTTTACTACATTTGTGAAATACATATAAAACTTAGCACGAGGGTTGAATTTCAAAACCACCATTTTGATTGTTCCACACTAAGTAGCAACACCTTTGTTTTCCGATTCCTAATTATGGTTATATGATTGGGAAAAATGTAACTTCGTCCCACTTTCCAAATTATATTGAATTATATATTGATGGGGTTGGTTAGATTGGTATTGCCCTGAAAATTTATAAATAATAATGATAATAATTATTGTTGTCGTTATTTTAATTACATCTTAATATTTATCTCCGACTTGAAAAATAAAAAATTAAAATTAATTTATTGGCCAGCGTAAATTGCCTAAACTCGTCGGCGTTTAAAAAAAAATATCTATTTATTAATCTGTAATAAAATGTTTAAATTGAAAAATATGTTGCAAAAGAATTGTCATTTATCCTTCTGTATTGTTAAGTGTTTATGGAACAAATTTAAACAACGGTTCAAAATATAGTTCAGATCGTTGTTTTAAGATAGATAGAGTTTGAAACTAGTGTCTAAGTACAGTTCAAGATAGTTTATGAGTCAGGCTTATTGTGTTGAGACTGAACCAGCTGAGAAGGTTATTCGAGCAGAAGATTAAGAGAATTATTCAGTTAAGATTTTTTAAGGGATGACTACTTAAGACATTATCTTCTCTCTTTACGCAGCAATAATCAAACACTCTAAGAGAATACCAAATACATTTTTCCAGCAGTTTGAGAGAGCTAAATCAAATGACTTGATAATCCTACCTGAGTTGATAAAGATTTCAACATCAAGTGAATCATCTTTCTTGTTTTTTATTATGTGATGTTTACTCATGGAATTGACGTTACTCAACTGCAATTGAGGAGGAGCCTTAATTCGAGTGATCAGGAGATTTCACGCGGTTCTTCAAGAAGGAGCTCTTCAGAGATTAGCTAAGTCTTAGCAATTTACTTTTGAGTCCTTTGTGTTCTTCATTGTGATTCGGTATATCGTTTCTGACCTTAATTAAGATCAATGGAGAATCGAAGAGTCATTTCATGTGATGTCCCCCAGACGTAGGAATTAAATTCTTGGTTACCAAACCATGTGTGTTCTTTATTGCCTTCTTGTTATTCATATATTTTAACTAACTCCTAAATTATTCAGAAGTAATTGCACTATTGCCGGTCAAATGGCTTAATTTTCATAATCAAATATGAAAAGAACCAATTAATCATATACTACATACATATAAGAAGGTGAATATAGCATCACTCAATAATAAATATGAAATTTTAGTAATGATTATTTAAACTTTTAGTTAGAAAAAAACACACTTTCAATATGTGTTATACTTCCACCGTCCCATTTTATATATCTGATTCAGTTAACGAGACTTGACTGGAGTAATTTTTAATTCAATTTTTATAATATTAAATTTAGTATTAGTAAATAAAAATTATATTATTTAAAGACTACACTAAAAGTACTATTAAACAAAAAAAAATTAAATTTAAAAATAAATAAAAAATATTAAAAAATGAACAAAGAAGAAAGAGTTGGTTTGACCAATAAATAGTAAGTAAGACAGATAAAATGGACAAAGAGAATACTATCGACCATAAGAACTTACTAGAAATAAATATAAAATAATAAATGTGTAGTTTCATTATCAATTCAAAATTATGATTAAATAAATCACATATTTCAAATGTTATTATTTGTACATAAAGTATACAAAATGTTAGAGGCCGCGGGACTAATGATCGATCTCATTTCATGTCTTGGAATATATATATATATAATATAATATATATAATATTATATATATATATATAAAACTTAGCCCAATTTTTATGGTGTTACGCTTTTCAAATTTACTTGCACAAAATATTCTTGACTTTTTTTTTTTTTTAAGTAACAAGAAAAATTTACCATCACTACATACCTGATCGAGGGTGTGCAATATGAGTAATTTCACTTTGTAACCCTAAATGTCAAAGGACTACAAGGATGTTGTAAGCCAAACTGGTTAATTATAGACAACATATGTTAATTTATCTTATTGTGACATTTTGTTGACTAGTGTTACAAGATAGATTTCACTCAAAAGGATGCTGGTTTCCCGTAAATTTAAAATAATAAAATTAAAACAAGTGATTTTTTTTATTACAAAAGAAGGGGATACCCATACAACCAATGCCTACACTGAGGCTCAAAACCTAGACCTCCCACATAAGGAAGCAATCCGATACCAGTGGATCACAAGCCACCAGTAATTAAAACAAAGTGATTAGATGACTAATTGAAGGATTGCATTTTATGGTTGACTTGAGAAAGCCAAAGTCCACCATTTCCGTATATTTTAATTTCAATATAATTAGCCAATTATGTTAATGATTTGTTTAGGGCTAAATAAATGTAACCAGCTTGCAATTTTTTACTTTTTGATCAATGTTATTTCCACACGAAAGGTCTTATATATCTTCATTATTTCTTTCTTCTCCTCTTTCTCCACCACCCACACACACCCAAAAAAATAAAAATAAAAAATAAATAAAATAAAAACTATGTTACTTTATAATGTTTCAAATTTACTAATTCATTTGACTTATCTTAATGAATTCTTATATCCAAGCAAAGGTATAATAATCTTATTTGGCAAAAAAAAAAAAAAATATGGATTGAATTGTCATCACTTTTTTTTTTTTTTTTTTTTTTAATGTTTTCAGTCTATAATCTATATATAATTAGAATAGATTGTAAAATATTGACCATCCATAGTTGTGTAGAGTATACAATTTTTCTTAAGTGTCAATTGGTACTTGTGTATTTTGTATCTGGTACAATCTGTGATGCTTTTGATGACAAATATCCTAATATAACCTCATTCTTCTAAATTATACCAAACTTTCACTGTAAAACTTAACAATTCTGTCAAAAGAAATTTAGCCAATTAGAATACAAATCTTAATAGATTCCTATTTCGAATTAGAATATTGATCTCTTAATTAATATGATTTCCTTCTTTAATCATAATTTTCTTACCTAATATTCTATATTTTACATAATTATTCGTAATAAAATTAATCAATACACAAATAGAAATTTATTTCTATATTACGATACTTTCTTATTTACTAATTATTGTCATCTTCACTATATCAAATATATTTACTTGTCATGTCATTATTACCATCTTTATACAATTGTAATTTATAATTAGAATATAGAATACAAATCTTAATAGATTCCTAATTTCAAATTAAAATATTGATGACTTAATTAATAGGATTCTATAATACAAATCTTTATAGATTCCTAACTAACCCTTAATCTACCTAGAACAACACTATATTAACTCTGGTATTCAACAAACACAAAACCTAACTTCTTTTGCAACACACAGTATTCAAGAGACATTCTACAGGTATGAATATAAATCTCCTATCATTACTACATAATTAATTAATATAATACTTCTTGTTACTCCTTATATTATTTCAAATCCCATGATTTTCAATTTATGTTATGGTTCCCATTATATTATTTCTTTACATTCTTTATGCGCATATTTTCAATGACGAAAGAATATATTCATGACAAATGCACTAAACTTAATTGATATTGACATACAAACTGTGAGATAAAATTATAAAGTTTATGTCATTAAGAAAAACGAACCAAGGAATGCTATTAAATCGCATGAGAAAAAAGTTATGCTCATCATCCTCGAGGATGAAATAAGTACATAATACAAAATTTCATTCCTTATTATTATTATTATTATTATTATTTATATTATTATTATTATTATTATTATTATTATTATTAAAAGGTTATATTGTGTATTGTTATGAGTAATACTATTATGGACATGAATTTAGTGATGGATTTTTATATGCAGCGTGATATATATTTTTTAAATAATATATAATAATAATAATATATAATTATTATTATTATTATTATTATTATTATTATTATTATTAGTCATTTATAATTTATATTATTAGATATGTATGTTCTTTTTTATACCTCAAATCAAGGTGCTTTCATTCACCACCAACATCATTGTAAATGTTATATCTATATACAGGGAACTCCGGTTCAATCAATACTGTTTGATAATGACATTGAAATTTATGATAGCACTTTAAAGACCAACAAGAGGTACATAATTTCAAAATGTCATTGTCAAACCTGTCCAGACGAACTATAGTACTTGACAATAAATAAAGTATACATGAATTTTAAACGCTCGGAGTATTTCGAATTTCTTTATCTTTTATTACAATATATAATCACCAAGATTATTTCTATATCTTTAATTAATTTCGCATTTTTCTCTCTCTCATCATTATATTATGTGAATACTTTAACCAATTAAGAAACACTAATTTATAAATACACATTGGGCATTGGTCTAATCGCGCAAAGCGCGTGTCATAACTAGTATAATAATAAGAATTGAAAAGTTATTCATTGAAAATTTTAACACAAATCACGAAGAAGATTTATGAGATGGACTCATAATAGATATTCCATTTATATATCATATATATTCGCTAGCTATCGGATTCTTTCAATATATGTTTTATGAACAAGATTGATTATGACGCTTAAACCAATTTGTTGGTGAAGATTAAAGTTTTTTAAAGCACATCACATGTGTCACTTTAGTCCCCTATATTTTCACTCAAATATTTTGATACTTCAACATCTATGTCTGTTAATGATCCGTCCTTTTATTTAATGATGAATTAAATAGAGTAGAAATTTTAAGGGGGCGTATTCAATCATGAGAGTTTTAAAGACTTTTAAAAATGATAGATTTTAATAAATTTTGATTGATTTCCATATAGAGTCATTCAAAACTGTTTAAAATTTATAAGATTCTATAAAAGTCTATATAAAAAATATTTATAGCACCATCACTTATTATTATTATATTATTATTTTATTATTATTTATTATTATTATATATTTTATTATTATTATTATATTACATCCCATATAATTTGTTGATATTAATCTATTATAAGGTGTTGACGGATATATTAGTAACCGACCCGGGGTGCGCGGCGAAGAACGGGTCCCGGCGGCCGCTACGTACCCGCCCCGGGAGGGCCCGCCACGTGGCCCCGCACGGGCCACGTCAGAGGCCGGCCGGCCTCTCCAGGAGGCCGGGCCGACCTCCTAGTGGCTCGGCCCGAGCCCATGACGAGCTCGGCCTGGCCCCACAACGCGGCCCGGTCGCAAGACCAGCGCACACTCAGATCTAACCACCCCCCCGCTTTGGGGGTGGCGGTTAGGGCGAGGGTTGTATAAAAACCTCTCATCTTGTCCAGCTCGTCGTGAACGGGCACGGCCCCAACGGGGCCCCCGCCCCAACGGAACCCCTGCCCCCAGTTCCCAGCCGGCCGGCACCACCAGGTCGGGGGGGGGGGATGGAGGGCCCAGCTCACCAACCACCGTAGCAGTGGTGCACCGCCGCCACCGCCTGTGACCCCTGTTCCGGCTCGCACACTCATCCGGGAAGGGGTGGCGGCCTTCGAACAAGCTTCCACCGCAATAGCGCGCATCGCGGCCGGCCTCCGGGCAGAGGAACAAGCCTCCCCAGGCGCCATCGGAGGAGCGCTGACGTGCCTCCACCTCCCCCCACCCGGGGCCGCAGCGGCCCAAGCACCCGACCAACCCAGCACCCGTCACCCAGGGAGTCAACTCGCCCTCGACCATCGGAGAGGCGGGGAGGAGGATCCCTCCGTGACCGCCAGCGCGACGGCGATGGAAGGACACCGACCCGAGCCAGGCCCGCCCTAGAGAGGTTGGGCGATCGCGTGACAGCCCGGGACAGGCTGGGTCCCAGCCACGGCCACCGGCGGCGGAGTCGTGCTCCCGCGCCGGCGCCCCCGGCAAGGATCGGAGACTCGGAGGTCGTCGAGCCATGGGCCCCGCGCCCTGCCGCGACATGAGGCAGCCTCGCGCGGGTCAGCAGATCGGGTCCCCCGACTCCACCCACGGCGCGAGCAGGCTCCCGGGTCGAACGATCGGGCGAAACGAAGGGTAGGGCCCCGAGCCCCCATCGGGGAGAAGTCGAGCAGCTGCGGAAAGCATGGATGAGCTCCAGAAGAAAATCGATGAGAGGGACGGGTCTCCGGAGCTCCAGGACGTGTTGGCCTCCCCTTTCGCCGACACGATCATGGCGGAGCCCTACCTCGAGATTTTCGCTTCCCCACCATTAAAGCATACTCGGGGACCACCGACCCACGGGCACACCTAACCAGGTACAGAGCCGCTATGATGATCACGGAGGCAACAGACGCCATCCTGTGCAGGGGGTTCTTCGCCACCCTGGACGGGCAGGCGCACGATTGGTTCGGATCCCTCCCGGCGGGTCCATCTCCACTTCACGGACCTCACCCGCAGTTCCTATCCCATTTCGCCACCAGCATACAACGGAAGAAGCAGCTCGCCGACCTGTGCGACTTGAAACAGGGGGTTCGGAGTCACTGGCCGAGTACCTCAGCAAGTGGAAGAAAGAGGCCATGGGGGTCGCCGACTTTGATGGGAAGTCAGCCATAGCGATTTTCCGGAAAACTTGAGGTCGGGCGCCTTCCACCAGGACCTCATTAGGTATCCCCCCAAGACCTACAACGACCTGATGGACAAAGCAGCAAGGTACGCCGACGCCGAAGCTGCCGAGAAGAGGAAGAAGGAGCAGGAGGAGGGGCGAGGTCGAAAAGACAAGGCGCCCCAGGAGGAGCGCAAGGCGCCGCGACCGCACCGACGTGAGTACGCCGAGGGGCCCAGGCTGAACCCCACACGTTATCTCACCCCGCTGACACAGCCAGTGGGTACCATCTTAACACACGCGGAGACCAGGGAATCGTGGTGTTCCCGAGGGAGGAGTGCATGAAAATATCGCAAGGGGGACCCAACAAATACTGCAGGTTCCACCGCCAGAAGGGCACGATACGACGAGTGTATCCTCTTGAAGCGACAAATCGAGGAACTCATCCAAATGGGATACCTCGGCCAATTCATTAAGAGGCCTGGCCAGGCGCAGGGGCAGGCACAGGGACAGGCGCAGGGCCAGAAGCCAGGCAACGTATGGAGGAAGGGGGTGGCCAGGCGCCATCCACCTCGGCTCCCCGTAAGAGGGACCACCACGACAACAGCTCGAGGAGGAAGAGAAGACGACAGAGGACTCCCAGCCCCGAAAAAAACGGACCATCTACGTCATCTTTGGAGGGCCGAGGAGGAGACTCACCCGCCGAGCGGAAGAAGTGGGCGAGGAGTTTGTACGTGGGGAGGTCACACGTACCCCCCACGAGAAGAGACCGAAGAAGGACCCATCACGTTCACCGACGCCGACCTGCCGGATGGGCCCCTCCCCACCGAGACGCCTTGGTGTGTCAAGCTAGACATCAACAATGTAGTGTTGCACCGGTGCTGGGTGACACGGGCAGCTCGGTAAACGTCATGTATTATGACACGTTTACCAGCTGGGACTCTCGAGGGGGACAGCTGGAGCAAGTACGGACCCCCCTGTCCGGGTTCACGGGGACTCGATCGAGACGGAAGGGTCGATCAATCTGGAGGTCGAGATAGGCAACCCACCTCACACCAGGAGGTGGGGGTCGAGTTTAGTCGTGAAGATCAGCTGCGCCCACAACATAATACTCGGCCGACCCGCACTAGAGGACCTCAGTGCGTCATCTCCATGGAGCACCTATGTCTCAAATTCCCGACACCGACTGGGTCGGGTCGCCGAGGGGACCAAAAGGGAGCCGCAGCTGTTACTTGAAGGCATGCGTCAAATCGGTCAGAAGGACCTACAGGTCCATACCATCGCAAGAAAGCTTTCCGGGAGGAGCCGGCGACCTCGGCCGAGCCCTGTTTTGGAGACGGAGGAGGTCATCCTCGACCTCAGCCGACCTGACCGGGTCGTGAAGGTAGGGTCGGCCTCCCGGCCGACCTCCGGCACAGATAATCAACACCATCAGGAGCTACAAGGAGTCTTCGCATGGGCCCCGAGATATGCCGGGCCTCAGCCGAGACGTGATCACGCACAAGCTGGCTGTTGACCCCGCGTCAAGCCCATCCAAGCAACGTAAGAGGTACCTCTCCGCCGAGAGGAGGGAGTTCGTCAAAAAGGAGGTCGACACCCTGCTAGAGATCGGCCACGTCAGGAGTCATATACCCCACGTGGTTAGCCAACGTGGTCCTCGCCCCAAAAACCACCCACCTGGAGGATGTGCGTGGACTACACCGACCTCAATAAGCCTGCCCTATGGACCCTTTCCCCTCCCACACATTGACCAGCTGTGACGAGACAGCAGGTTGTGCCCTCATGAGCTTCCTAGACGCGTTCAGGGTACCACCATTTTCATGGAGGAGCCGACGAAGGAAAAGACAGCCTTCACCACACCGAAGGGGTCTATTGCTACAAGGTCATGGCTTCGGGCTAAAAGAACTGGGCGCCACCTACACCCGAATGGTGGCCAAGGTGTTCAAGCAGGTCCTTGGTCGCAAACCTACAGGCCCTACGTCGACGACATGATCGTCAAGAGCACCGATGCCGACCTCCACACGGACACCTTACCGAAGATTTCAATAATGCAAACGCTTCCAATTTATCGATGAACCCCAAAAAGAGCACTTCTCGGGGCACGGGGGGAAAAGTTCCTGGTACATGGGTCTCGAAGAGGGCATTGAGCCAACCCCGACTAAAGGTCAAGGCCATCCCGAAACAGGAACCTCCGAGTCCCTCCGGAAGGTCCAGCGCCTCAAAGGGCGTTTGGCAGCCCTGGGCCGTTTCCTCCAAGCGGTCGGCCGAAAAATCATTACCGTTCTTCGCGTCCTCAAGAAGACTAATTGCTCGAGTGGTCCGAAGAGGCCAGAAAGCGTTTCAAGACCCAAAACATTTACACTAAGTCACTCCTACCCCTGGCCAAAAACCCGTAAAGGGGAGGTCCTTGACCTGTACTTGGGCACTCGCAGGCCGCGGTCAGCTCCGTGCTGTTCCGGACGACGAGGGGGTCCAACGGCCCCGTATACTATACGAGCCGAGCTCTACGAGGGGCGGAGGATAAGGTAACACACCTGTGCGAGAAGGCCATCTTCCGGGTAGACGCGACGGCGAAAAAGCTTGAACCACTACTTCCAGGCCCACCCCGACAGGGCCTCACAAACCAGCCACTAGACGCGGTGACTGAGGGTCCTCTTGGGTCGGCCAGCAGATTGGTCAGGTGGCCATGGCGGCTAAAGCCAGTTCGACATACAATTCAAGCCCGAGGCCGCCATCAAGGGGCAGGCACTGGCTGATTTCATAGTCGAGTGCACCGCCGGGAGCCACGGAGGACGTACGCGACGAAGATGAGAGTGAGTGGACCTCCAACAGACGGGTCCTCCAGCGCCAAAAAAACTGGGGGTGGAGTCGCTCCTCAGCACCCCAGAGGGGTTCGGGCTTACTACGCCCTCCGCTTCGCGTTCAAATTATTCCAAAAACGAAGCCGAGTTAGAGGCACTCCTGGGGGGGCTCCGCCTCGCATGAATATGAGGTGAAAAACTCCAAAATGACGTTGTACTCCGAGGCTCTCTTGGACAGTTTACAGGTGAATTCGAAAGCAAGGCGACGAAAGTATGAGAATGTACCGGGATGTGGTACTCCAGCTACTGGGCAGCTGAATCAATATGAGGTCTACACGGTGCCCGAGACCAAAACACAAGACCGGACATGTTATCCAAACTCGGCCCAAGGGGCCCCGGAGCACAGTCTCAGAAAATAGCCGGGGGTATCGGGAAAAAAACTTCAAGAGGTCAAGCGCTGGACGCTTACTCCGGCTCTACCTGTTGCCAGAACGCGGCCTCCCTGCTGGTAAGACTTCCTGCAAAGAGTATTAAAAAGACAGGCGCCTGCCTCCCGACCGAATCCGACGGCAAATTGGTGGACACGACGGAGCCCCCACTTACTTACCTATGGGGGACACACTTTACAAGAGTCCTTATAACGGCGCCTTATTGCGCTTGCGTACCCGGACGAAGCCAGGTCGGGTCAATAAGAAATCCACGAGGGACCTTGCCCGCCCACCAGGGGGCCTTGCGCAACTGTCCCGAAGGCCATCATACAGGGACTTCTGGCCCAAAGATGGCCAAGGAGTGCGTCGACTACGACCAGGAGTGCGAGGACTGACCAGCACTTCCAGGTCACCCGCCGCGCCCGCCACGATGCTACACCCCCATCAGCTCTGCACCCCTTCTTTAGGTGCGGAGTGGACCTAGTGGAGCTCAACCCATGGGGTCGCGGAAAAGAAGTACCTCATAGTTGCATGGATACTTACCAATAGTGTGGGAGGCGAATCCACTGAGCGACCACACAATGCGTCCCGTTGCAAAGGACTTCGTACAAAAACATCTTTTTGCCGTTTGTGGTCCCGATGCAACTAACAACGACGCAATGTCCGCAGGGCAAGAATCAAGGTTCTTGTAGAATGCACATTTACTCCACGGCCGGTGCCGTTGCTACCCTCAGGCAAATTGGGCGGTGGGAAAACCCAACGCAACCAATTTTTGGACGGCTTGAAAAAGAGATTGGAACCGCAGGTTTTGTTATGGCTATGGGGTGGAGGAGCCGACCAATTCTTTTGGGCTTACCGCACCACCCCCGGAGGGCCACCGGGGAGACACCTTTCTCTCTGCTACTTGGATTCGAAGCTCGAGCCCATGCAGAGTAGCATACCCTCCCGGCGTAGGAGACTACGACCCGACACAACGAAGAACACCAAGAACTGACTTTCCACCTGGTCGAGACAGGCGCGAACAGCTGCGGATCCGAGCCGAAACTACCATAAGCAAACCAAAGCAACCATGACAACGGTTCCGAACCCTATACGCCAGCGGGGCTACGGCTCAGAGAAGAGGCAAGCCGAGCCGAGCGGAGAAAATTGGTCCCAACTTGGAAGGCCCATACATTTGTTAGCAGCCGTGTACCCCGGTATAACAAAGTCAAAAACCCCCAAAGGAAGATTTAAGCTTTAGCGTCTTGGAACCGGAACACTGGCGAGGATCTAAATAAACCCGTGAGGATTGGACGTGAAAGAGCTAGTTTAGGAGGAAGATCACACCCCTTTCCCCAATTTTAAGTTTTTATTGTTTTAGTGAGCAGCAAAATACCACAACTTTGGCCTCAGCCATTTTCCCTAAAAAAAAAAAAAAAAAAAAAAACGCGAAACCAAAGGGGAACGAGTTACCACTCATGGACTCCCCCGCGGACCTAAGGCACGAGGCCGACCTCCGCGTACTTAACCCCGACGTATGAGCACCCTTACGGGCACGAGCCCTCGCGTTACTAACCCCGACAAGAGGCCCGTCTTGTCGGAAGGACTGGCCGGAGCGAGCTTGGCGCGCACCCTAAGGGGGCACTAGCTAGCCTCGCGTACAAACCGACGGAGGCCGTTGCGTTAGCCGGCATGCCAGCCCGAGGTTTTGCCACCTAAGGTGCACGAGGCGACCTCGTACAACCCGACGAAAGAGCCGAGGCTGGCCTTAAAGGACTTTACGCCGAGCGCTGACACACCCTTAGGACACGGAGGCCGCCCTTCGTAGCAACCTCGACGGGAGCCCGCGCATAAGTTGTTAGACATCTTTGAGGTCTATACAAACAAACAAAAAAAAATAAAAAAAAAAAAAAAAAAAAAAATTGCACACACGAAGCCACCCGCGGCTGCCGAGCACGTTCGGGCCTCGGCCACACTCCAGGTGCACCGAGCCAATGTGGCCTCGGGCCCACGCCGGCCTGGCACCTCCTCAGCCGAGTCAAAGCCCCGTTCACAGTTCGGGCACCAAAAAAAAAAAAAAAAAAAAAGACCAACGTGATACAACAGCAGAACGAAACAGCATAGTAAGCATATACTGAAGATCCAATCCAAACATTAAAAAAAACGAGAGAGTCTAAATGAAGCATGCAACAAAATGGGGCAAGATACATCCAAAGTCTATGCCCGGATACACAAAAGAACAGTTAACTAAAACAAGCGCGACAAGCGCGTCCAAACCAGCGCTGGTGAACCATCTGTCGACGCGCGACGGCGAGTCAATCCCTCGCTCCTCGCCCAAGTCAGGAACAGGATCGTCACAGGGTGCAGTCACGGCCGATGAAACACAGACACAAGCTCGTCGCGCTCGAAGTGGTGCATAGGAAAGCCCACAGAGGCCTGCTCGGGGTTTTTCCTCCATCTCAGCCGGCAAGCCAAGGGGATTCGTTCGAAGGCATCCCTTCGGTCGAAGCTTTGATAATCGCATGGTATCGGTGCCACTGAAGCCATAGCATCCCTTCCGCGCATCGCCCCGCATCGCTGGCCAGCACAAGGATATTCACCGCTCTCCCGAACTAACGCTTTCAGCATCCTTCCCAACCACATTCTGTTAAGCAAGATAACCTTGTCCAACTCCTCCGGCCTCTTCCTCCTCCGCTCCAGGCTTCCGGGACTCGGACAGCGCGCGACCGCTCAAGCCCGCTACCGCCCATTCGCCGCTTAGTTCGCCTCCAGCCGCACAGCTCGTCGGCGCCCCTGCATCCTCGACAAGGCCACGAGAGCCAGCCCACACCTGAAACCCAAAGACAATCATAAAATGCAACAGGCAAGGGATAATCAAATAAAAGAAATCACAAGCAACCTCGATGGTCCGAGGGCCTCCCTGAGACGCGGCAAGTTTTCCTCACGTCGGGGCAGGTTGGCAGCGGGGGTGGAACAATACGGTGGACAGGACGCGCTGCGGTCGGCCCGGGGCACCAGACTCAGAGAACACAGACGCATAACTCTGCCTTCCAACCAGCGGCGACGGAGCGCTTCAAGACGCTGACGACGTACATGACGGCCCGCCAAAGACAAGCAAAGGTCAAACGAAAAGACATGAGTACAGCCGAATCAACAAATGAGGAACAAACCAGGAGTCTTTTTAGAAGCATCGATAGGCCGACAGCATCCGGAGGACCCAGGCTCGGCAAAAACCTCTCCGAAGGGGAAGACCCGGAGACCGGGAGACTGCCTGGGCCGTCGGCCGACAGAC